>CM019158.1:5255693-5549318 GCA_009733165.1 Naja naja | reverse complement strand
GATAGATAGATGATAGATAGATAGATAGATAGATAGATGATAGATAGATAGATAGGTAGAGAGGTAGATAGGTAGATAGGTAGATAGATAGATAAGATAGATGAGAGAGAGAGAGTTAATGGTGCAAAATACGCAGGACTGGAAAATTGCTGTTGCTGCTTTTGTATTTGTTTTTGTTTTTTAAACTATTATATCAAATACGATCCCTTGGTTAAGCCAAGGAGAACACAGTAAAATTGCACTGAGAAAAGGTGCCACGCATAACAAAGCTCATTCAAGAGATATCTTGGTGAGAATATCTATCAATCACATTCAAAAACAAAACGGATGGGAAAGGGGGTGGAAAAAGGAGGGAGAAAAGACAAAAATATGCCTGGAATCGCTCTGTCCCCCTTTGCTGGCAAAACACAATCAAGAGTCAGAAGGGTGTGACATGCAAAAGATTGTCAAGGGGGCCAGGATGAGTGGGAAGGGTGTGTGTGTGGGGGTCGCTCTCTTTCCCCGTTGCTTTGAAAGGAAGAAAAGAAAAGACAAAAATAGCCTCAGGCCAGTCGGTCAACAGAACAGGAATCCTCTTGCACGGACTCTCTAGGAAGGCACTTCTGTTTACATGATGTCCACGAAGAATTCGCACGGGTTGCCCATGGCTTTCTGGAAGGACTGGCGGCTCCCGGTCAGTTCAGGAGGGATGGCGCTAAGTTCCCGCACGGGGGGCCCCCCGGGCGGCCCGCTGATGGCGTAGATTTTGCCTCCCAGTTTTGGGAAGTGACCCAGAGAAGGCAGCCCACCCGGCGGGCCGTAAGAGTGGTGGCTGCGAGGACTTCTCTCGCTGAGGGTGGCCGAGACGTGGCTGCGGTGGCTAAGCTGGCTGGGGGGCCGCTTGTGCCGCAGGGCACTCCCCCCACCCCAGGTGGCCGGGTCCGACCCGCTGCTGCTGCCGCCACCGCCGGCTGACTTGCGGTCCTTCTCCTGACGCCGGCTTTTCTCGCTGTTGCTTCGGTTCGAGCCGCTACTTTTGCTTCCTGGAAGGGAGGAGGTGAACAAGGAGAAGGAAGAGGAAAGGGAACTGGATTAGGCCCCTCCCGGAAGAAAGAAGGCGGCTGGCATTTTGCCGGCCCGTCAGACGACGGGAGTCACAACAAAAAGTCCCGGGCGTGATGAAGCAAGACCCCCGCGGGATGAAAGCGGATGGGATGGAAGATGGATGCGGAAACATGCGGAAAGGCTCAAGCGAAGCAAAGCGGGAGCGTGATGGCGATGTTGTGTTTCAAGGGGTGAAGCGAAGCAGACGGAAGAGACACTCCGGAAACTGAATGTCGGGATAAGGTACTGTGCAAATAGGGAGTCCCTGCGCTCCAAAATCCCAGATTTGAGGAGTTTAGATTTACAGAGGCGATGCAGTTAACACAATGGAGTGGCGCAGTGGCTTAGGGGTACAGCTCTCGCCTCACAGCCAGGAGGCTGTGAGTTCTATCCTAGGTAGAGGGAGATTATTTCTCTCTCTGGGCACAATGAGAATATATTCTGCTGCACAAAACTCCGCCCTGGTGACAGGAAGCGCATCTGGCCAGGAAACACTCTGCTAGCTCCATTCAGTTGCCCAGGCTCCACCCCGCAAGGGATTATTAAAAGATGATGATGATCCTGTAACACAATATTGTAGTGGGACTAGCTTCCAGCCTTTTTCAGCCCTCGCTAGGAAAATATCCTTCTTTTTTTTTTCAATAGCCACTCTGCTCTCACAAGCTTGAGGGCGAGGTTGTCTCTGCCAGGGATTTTGCCCCTTTGTTTTCAAAAAACAATGCTTTCATATGTTTGGGCCTGCCTCAAGGAGGTCAGTGCCCCCTGTGCTTCTTAGTTGGCCTTTTTTGGCTACGAGGCCGGTTGGCACTCACCATGGAAGTTGAGCGTTAGGAGGACTCGGCTGACGCACAACGCAACTGACTGAGAAATGGTTCCCACTGAACCGGCTGCTTTCAACCATCAACCTTAGCCAGCAGAGAGCTGGATCAGGGAGCTCTGAACTAAGAGAAAATGTCCCCCAAAGATGCAAGGCTGCAAAATTAGTAGGCAGGCAGAGAATAGATTAAAACCTCTTAGGGTTATGAAGGGAAGTCCTTGGGTTCCTAGGCTCAGATGCCATGCACAGAGAATCAGGGGACGGACAATGAGGGGGGAGACTAGCTTTTTCGGTGGGTTGTGAGAGGATTCCTAACACAGAAAACAGACTTTCTAGCAGAAAAGTGACTTTCCTGGATGTGTCCCCCTCAAGAAAAGAACTAGAGGGCTTTCCCCCCCCCCTCCAGCTCCCTGTTTTCCTTCCTTCTTTGGTCAACTTCCACTGGGAAGACGCCCAAGGGCAGCAAAATATGAGAGCGCCAGAGCTACCTTGCAATCCTCGCTTGCCCAGCAGGCTAGCTTTGCTGTCAAAAGCCCTTCTTCCTGAGCGCAGGACTTTCCATGGTGCTGAAATGCCCACAAAAGGTCCAGGTGGCGATTTTAAAACTGTCGACTAGCGACTTTGGGATAACTCTAGCTGCAAGCGAGATCAGTGTCTGTGCCTCCCTGGGAATTGTGCAAGGGTTTTAAGGGCACTGCGTGCTGGAAATGTTTTGTTTTACAAAAAATAAAGAACTTTGATGAGGAAGTGAGGAGGAACAAGTTCAAAATTCTAGGGGAGGGGAGAAAGAAAAGACATGAGAATCTATATGGGCTGAAAATGAGCTTCGGAAGGGAGGGGAAAAAATTGCTTACCAATCCTTCATGAATCCTTCAATCTAAGGCTTGCTCAGGGTAAAACAAGGAAAGAGCAGTTACCGAAAGCAACGTTCTGTACCCGAGAGGAATGTCACAGCAGCAACACTTAAAACAACAACACACGTCAGCCAGAAGAGCTACTTGAGAAACTCTGGCCCTCTTGGCACAAACACACTCACAAGACAGCCACATACAAGTAGTGCTTGACTTACAACCACAATTGAGCCCCAAATTTCTGTTCTTAAGCGAGATGTTCCTTTGGCGAGTTTCGCCCCCGTTTTATGACCTCTCCTGCCACAGCTGGCTGGAGAATTCTGGGATTTGAAGCCCACAAGTCTCAAAGTTGCCAAGTTTGGAGACCTCTGGGTTAAGTGAATCACTGCAGTTGTTAAGTAACATGATTGTTAAGTGAATCTGGCTTCCCCATTGACTTGGCTTGTCCGAAGGTGGCAAAAAAGGGGATCACATGACCCCCTGGGACTTTTGCAGCCGTCATAAATATGAGTCAGTTGCCAGGCGTCTGAATTTTGATCATGTGATTGTGGAGATGCCACAATGGTTGTAAGTCACAAGTCACGTTTTTTTCAGGGCCATTTGAATGGTGATTGAATGAACTGTTGTAAGTCAAGGACTACCTATTCTTTTGCTAGCAAACTGGGAACTCAGCAAGAAGCAGCACTGAGCTCAGAACTGTTGTGAACACAGACACAGGTGTTGTGGTTGGGAACAATGTTCCTACTTTGAAACTTGCTGGCTGAACCAACCCCCACTTTTCTAACATTTGCAGTGTGCGAGTGAATCGCAAATGCACCCGACAGGCGACAACATGGGAGGCCGCCACAACCTTGAAGATCCCCAACGTACGTAGTCAGCAGAGTTTTGCAGCTGCTAGACCTTTTCCTGACCAGGTTAAAGGAACCTGTGTGAATCCATGCAGGCAGCTCAGCTGAACATTGTTCCTCTCAACTAAAAAATACTTCTTTGGTCTTTTTAGTCACCAGCAGAAGAGAGTGGGGGAAAGTAGTGCATTCCGTAAATGCTTCAGATAATTGCTAGGCAGCCGAAGCTGTTGGCGCACAAGATTATTACTGGAGAGCATGATTGGTGACTCTTGGCTATGGATGTGTCTCATTGGAGAATATACATCCAGGGGGGGGGGGAAGACCAGGGTCAAGGGGGAAATGAATGATGTGTCTTAGAGTCGGTGCACCCAGGTAGCACTGACATGGTCACTCCTAACAAATCTTTTTTTTTAAACTCTTAGATGCAGCTAGAGACTTAGGATTTGAATGGGGGTGTATTGTCAGAGCCCTGACAGTTCCCCTACCTGATGGCAGTAGCTGGGACTCCGTGCATGATGGACACAAGGGTCCGTGAGAAGAGACAGGCAAAGCGAGGGGAAGAAGAGGAAGGAAGTGCCAGGAAGCAGAAAGGCAGGAAGGCAGAAGCTTGTATTCGAGGGCCTACCTTCGCTGTGCTGGCTTCCTGCACTGCCGCTGCCGTAGCTGAAGCCAGGGTCCTGGTAGGCTGGCGGGAAACACGGAGGGGTGAGGGGATACTGGTAAGGATAACCTTGCCCCAGCGGCCAAGGCGTGGAGGGGTGCGGGAGAGGGCCCAGGGTGTCTTGGTCACAAGCCCCACTGGAACCGTTGTTGAGGTTCATTGCAGCCATATCTGGAAGAGAGAGAGAGAGAGAGAAGAAGAATAGCCCCATAAGCAGAGGGCTCATCAAATACACTCCTGCCTGAGAACCAGCAGTGTTCCTTCAAAAAGGCATCTCTGATCTCTCTTAATCCACCGCCAAACTCAGGGTGATATAAAATTTCATTTTAATTTTTTAGATTTTTTTTTTTAATCCCACCGTTACTCTTTTTAAAAATAACTCAAGGCAGCAAATGTACTTAATAGCCTCATATCCTTCCTCCTCCTGTTTCCCCACAACAACGACAACCCTGTGAGGTGGATTGGGCTGAAAGAGAAGGACTGGCCCAAAGTCACCCAGCTGGCTTTCATGCCTAAAGCGGGACTAGAACTCACACTCTGCTGGTTTCCACCAGATGCCTTAACCACTAGATCAAAACTGGCTCTCTTTGCTCAATGAAAGTAGTCTTTTCAACAGAAATGCTAATATCTGTTAAGTTGGCAAGTCTGACTCTTGGGAGGTGTTATGCAAGCAGCTTGCCACACTCTTTTTGGCAATGCTTAATGTCCCAAACTACACTCTTGGGATTTCCTGGTGGTCTCCCATCCCAGAACTAACCGGTTTTTTTCATGATTAGTTGAGATCAGCTAGCTGCTGTCAGCTACCAAAACAAGAATGGGAAAGAGGCAATTATTAAGTTTTACAAATAGAGACACTTATGGGAAGTTGGTAGCTTAAGGGCTTGGTTTAATTTCAAGTAAAGTTCCCCTTTTGTAGTTGTGTATGCAGAAACACAGGCATAAAGGCATACAGACCAAAAAAACAGAATGCACCAGCTTAAATAATCAAAAGTAAAACTAACTAAAAGAGCAGCTTATCCAAAGGAGACGTGCAACAGAGGTTACTTACTGCCACAAAGATCTCCAAACACATAATAGCACTGTTCTGAGAAAGTAATCTTATTCACAGTGTGTCTGAGGTAGCCATGCTTCAGCATGCTGCTGGCGTATTTCCGGGCTTCTCGGCGGTCTTTGAAATCTTCCACATGGGTGTAAAGCCAGTCAACAACATCAGCTCCTGCAAAGAAGAAGCAGGAAGACATGGCAGATATGATTACTTTTTATTTCTTTTTCTTCTATCTATCTATCTATCTATCTATCTATCTATCTATCTATCATCTATATATATATCCATCACCTCTCTCTCTCACCTAACTCTTCTACTATCTTAGCTATCATCTATCTCTATATTTATCATCTCTTTATCATCTTTCTCGATCTTGATCGACGATGATTATTGCCGATCGACGATTGATCGATCGACGACGATTTATCGACGATTATTTCGACGACGATGCGATTGATCGAACGATTTTCGATCGATTTCGCATTTTCGACGATTATTCATTTATCGATTTTCGACGACGACTATCTATCTTATCTGACTATCGATATCGACGTCTTTATCCATTTCCGATCATTCTCTATCTATCGACTCTTCTCTCTCTATCATATCTATCATCATCTATCTATATTGATCTATCTATCTATTGTCTCTCATCTATCTCTCTCATCTCTCTCTCTCCTTCATCTATCTATCTATCTATCTATTCTATCTATCTATCATCTCTATGTTTCGAGAGATACTTAGATAGATTCATAGATACAAAGTCAGTGGGGGGAGCCAGATTCACTTAATGATGGCAGGATTCACTTAACTGCAGTGATTCGCTTAACAACTGTGGCAAAATGGGTCCTAAAAGGAGGCCCAACTCACTTGACACCTGTCTTACTTAGCAACAGACAAGTGCTCCATTGTGATCATAAGACAAGGACCACCTGTAAGTTGCCGTTCAAAGTAAGATACTCTGATGACTGCCAAGGTACAACTTGAGTTATCCTCTACTCATCCTTCAATGGTATTTTTTTGTGAATCCTAAAGGATGCTCAGGGTCATTCTGGATTGATCAGGGAGAAAAACCTGAGCAACTCTTCAACGGGAAGTTGCTGAATTGGGCCAACACTTTGCCACGTTCCTCATTGCCGCCGTTAAATTGAGAAAAGCTAGGGAGAAATCTGATTCGGGCTGGAAGAGCTTACCAATCACTGCGTTGGAGATGGTGATTTTTAACCACATCCTGTCCCGAATTTCCAGCCCTGAATCCGGCAACTGCATCACTTTGACAATGGTGGCCATGTCGGTTTTCACCGTCAAAGGAGTCTCATCCAGCTCTGAAAGGGGAAGAGAGATCGGAGATGCTGATTCTGCGGAAGGAGCGTTGTCAGGAGAGGCAAAGAAGAGTAAGGGAGAGAGGGGTGGGTGGGAGAGAGAGAGACGTTTCATTACCCAACTAGGTAACATCATCAGTGTTAACAAGGGACTGGGGTTTGCTCTCTCTCCCCTTCTAGCACTGATGATGTTATCTAGTTGGTTAATGAAACTCCTGCAAGCTCAGAGAGATGACCCTGAGCTACGTATACTCTCTTCTAAAGGACTTAATCTTCGGCAAAATATGCCTCCTGCATGAGTTTGCTGTTTTCTAAGAGTGAGAATTAAAACAAAAACCTTTTATGCAGAAGTCCGTGATCTGAGCAAAATGTAGCAAGGAGCGACAGCCAAGGCAAAAATGTCAGTTTGCAGAGCTAACAGAAGTCCTGGAGTCTTCCTCATTCAGCCTTTCAATGACCTGCCACAGACTGCAAAGCTGACATTTTTTTCATAGGCTGAAAAACAGCTTCTATCCCAAGGCAGCAACTCTGTTGAATTCTACTGTACAGCGCAATATTAATGCAATGTCTGGGGTTTTCAATTCAATTGTACAGAATGCAAAGGATGTGTGTTTGTGTTTTTATTTTTATAGTTCTAAGGTACACTGAAGATGGCATTTAATTTCGTTGTACGAGGAGGTGCAATGACAATAAACTAAACTAAACTAAAGTTTGCTATCTGCCTGTCTCTGGCTCTCCAACCAAGTTTTAATTTCGATCCAATCCTGAATGTTGCAGGAAAAATGTTGAATTCTACCAATGGTTAAGAGCTTGATCTGTAAATGCTGAAAACATTAAAATTGGGAAGGGATGGAAGAGAAACTTGAATGATTTTGCAGAAAGTTGGAAAAAGATGGGTTGAATCCTTTTCCTTAGGCGGAATTTTTTCCTAGGGCTTTTTCTTGTGCCCGTGCTCAGAAATTATAAATAATCATCCATCATCCTTGGGATAGACCTGGTTGGTGGATAAAAAGCCAAATCCAGTTTACACATCTGGCTAACTACGCAACCAGCCATAATAAGATTGCAGCACAAAATGAGGACACAACAGGAACATTCAGATGTGCTCAGGCTATGCAATACAAGACACATGCCGTAGCATCCAGCCCTTCATGCCATTTTGCACCCCCTCAAGACTCCCAGCATCTGGATGCAACCAAATCTTGACTGGAGGGCACTAAATGATGGAGGCAGTTATGGTTAGTAGCAAAAAAAGCGGTGTGGTTTTTTTTTGGCTTTGCAATGTTCCCATCGGAAAGGGAGGTGGCTGGCCCTGCTGATTGCCATAATTTTCAGTCTTGTTTTATTTCCATTTAACAGAATAAGAGTTGGAAGGGACTTTAAAGGTCTTCTAGTCCGACCCTCTGCTCAAGCAGAAGACCCTATACCAGGGGTCACCAACCTTTTGGATCTCTGGGACCACCAAACTCATCATTCTAAATCCCGTGGATCAGAGACCCTGGGAAAATCCCCAAAAAAGTCTGCAGGAAAATTCCCCACCCCGTTTTCCTACCGATCGATCATTCTTTATTTAAGATCACAGAATACCGTCTCCAGCTCCGTTCTCAGGGGGAAAGAGAGAGAGAGACTTTTGGCTTCATGCAAGGAAAGCAGCAGAAGCAGCAGAAGTCTTTCTTTCCCTCCCCCAAACTCTGCCAGAAAGAGTCTTTGCTGGCGCAGCTCCTTGGAGCAGGAGGCCTTGCAGGGTCCCAAAGGCTCATTTCTGGCAGAGTTTGGGGGAGAGAAAGAAAGACTTTTGCTGCTTTCCTTGCGTTGCGTGCAGCCAAAAGCAGAAGAAGAAAGACGCAGAAAGAAGCAGCCCAGTGGCAAGGTGGGGCGAGTGGGGCAAGTTCCCCCCCTCCGCCCTTTCCCCCCTCCCCTCACTACCTCGTGTTGTTTGCAATGCAAGCGACACAAGCCTTGTGTTCCTGTGGGCCACGTGGGCGGCACAGCCTTGTGTTCCTGCACAGCCTGGATTAATTGCTTTGGGGATGACATTTCTCCACCAAAATTTTCTCGCGGACCACCAGTGGTCCCCGGCCCACTGGTTGGTGACCACCGCCCTATACCATTCCACAGTGGTATCCAGTCTCTTCTTAATACTGGCTAGTTCTCCTGTTCTAGCAGCCTCATGTTTGCATCTAGTAGCAACAGCAATAGGAATAGAACCTACATATCACTCCATAGTGCTTTAAAGCCCGCTCTAAGAGGTTTACAGAGTCAGCCTATTGCCCCCAACAATTTGGGTCCTCCTTTTACCAACCTCGGAAGGATGGAAGGCCGAGTCAACCGTGAGCCCCATCGGGACCGAACTCCAGGCTGTGGGCAGAGCTAGCTTGCAATACTGCATTCTAATGCCGCCATGGCATAGTCGGGAGAGCGATGTAAAAGAAATGATCTAGTTTCCCCCCAAAATGGTTGCCTTGCTTCCAGGAAGGATCACCGCTGCTCTAAACATTTGGGGGTGATTGAGGAAGCCAGCATTTCAGAAACTAGAAAGAACTGCAGGAGATGTCAGCTAGGAACCAAAACCGCCAGCCCATTTTAGGGATGGTTCTAACTGAGGAAATATCTCCCGGTAATTGTATAAACAGCCTTCCAATGTGGTTGCTTTGGGTATGAAAAACCTGGGCTGGCTTGAAAACTAAGTTGCAGTTTCCTGCTGCTGAACTGGGTATGAGTGTCTACATCTTCCCACATTTCTGCTACCGATCATCAGGGTTTATCTCTTTCTTCCTTCGTAGTTTCAATTCACCTGACATCTCAGTGTCTCCAACGGAATGTCATAGCTCCCTGCCAGCTGCAAACAACCAAGGGACGGGCAGTTCCAAGGATCTCGAAGTCAGACGGAGCGGGATGCCCCTTGTTGAACTACGTTTCCCAGCATCCCTCGCTACTGACCATGATAGGAATGTTTAGTGCAGCTAGAAATTTTGAAACGAAGGCTGGAGAGTGTCAGAGTTACACTGGGTTGGACTAGAAGATCTCTAAGCTCCCCCTCTGACCCAAGGACTGCATGGGACTGCTCTGGATGGGAACCTTCAGGCAGGCCCTTTAATCCTAGAGTGCACTATAAGCATCTGGACTGGCAATTGTTGGGAAGAGACACCTGGCAGGGAAGAATTGGTCTTCTTTTATGGCTGCTCTCTCTTAAAAAGGGCCAGAAATCATTTTAAAGTGTATTTATTTGGGGGAAGGGTTAAGGTTTGTGGGGCAATGGGGGTAAGGGGTGGGGCACTGTCTCTTTTTATCTCTACTCTGCCAGCCCTGCGCAGGAGGGAAACCTGCCTGGTCCTGGCGGCAGGGCGACTTACTTTCCGAATCGGGAATTGAGCTTGTTAGTGAGGAGCTGGTAGAAGTGATGATGCTCATGGAAGGACTCATACCGTAACGGGGGTACGCTCCCGTCAAAGCCGTGGTATGAGAAATCCAGGCCGCAGGGTCGATCGGCCGCACCGGCTCAGCTGGATCACGAGAGGAAGGAGGGAGGAGGAGGGAAAAAGGAAAACAAAGCAGTCAGCCAAACGTTAGTTCGGTTTCGTTCAACCTCGGGGTGGGAAAAATAATGTTTTGAACTGAGTTAAAGAGGCCGTGCGAAATGTTCACAAGCCCCGGCATTCACCCCCATTCAAATCACGAGTCTCTGGCCACATCTCTCAGAGTTAAAAAAAACAGCACAAGATTTATTAGGAGTGACCATGCCGGTGCTACCTGGATGCAGCCGACTCTGAGACACATTCATTTCCCCCTTGACCCTGGTCTTCTCCCCCACCCCCTGGATGTATATTCTCCAATGGGACGCATCCATAGCCAAGAGTCATCAATCATGCTCTCCAGTAATAATCTTGCACACCAGAAGTTTCGGCCGCCTAGCCATTATCTATGAAGCATTTACGGAATGCACTACTTCTCCCACTCCCTTTCTGCTGTCCACTCTAAAAGACCAGATAAATATTTTTTGAGTTAACACCTGTGCTTCTAACCCAGCCGTGGGCAAACTACGGCCTGGGGGCCCGGATCCGGCCCGTTCGGCTGTTCTATCCGGCCCGCGGAGTCGAAAGAGCGGCGGGTTCTCTTGCTCTCCCAGAAGGCTACGTGAAGTAATCTAACTTTGAATTTATATTAGTTCACACAAACACTCCATCCATGCTTTTGTTCCGGCCCTCCGGTCCAGTTTAAGAACCCATTGTGGCCCTCGAGTCAAAAAGTTTGCCCACCCCTGTTCTAACCTCATCGTGGAAGAGGAGGGGGAAAAAAATCCCCTTCCCTACGGCCAGCCCCAAAACACAGAATGCCAATGTTTTTCAAAAAAGTATTGATTGCTTCAATCAAGCTCAGCCGTTAGTAATTTTCCAGTCATGTGCAGGAGCCGTTTGCTCTTGATTGGATATAGGGAATGTTTTCCAACTTCCCAGGTTTTGCCTATCTGTCTTGAACTTTCCTAGTTAGTTCCTCCAGAACTAACTGGACAAAACTCTTCATCAGCCAAGTTGGGCTATGTTCTACCATATAGCTGCACTATAGTAAGCTATTAAAAATCAATTTTTTCCCTCTGGCATAGTTTTCCTCCACTGCCACAGCTTGCTCATTCATTCATTCATTCATTCATTCATTCATTCATTCATTCATTCATATTAAGCGTTTTGAACCTCCCATCTTCTTCAAAAAGGGAGAATACTGACAGAATGCCATCCCTGCATGTTACTCCTGATTAGCCAAACCACACAATTCATTAACCATCAGGGGGACTTCAAAATATCTACCCTGGTTCTCTATAGAATGTCTATGTTTACAATATAGCAAAACTAAGACATACCTCACCATCATCATATTCCTATAAAAAAACTGAGATGATTTGGTAACAGAGTAAGGCACTCCCAAACATTTATCATTTATTAAATGCATATGCCGCCCATCTTGGCTAGAGGTGATAAGAATATGAAGCATTGCTCTTTGCAATCTTTACCAAATGTAGAAGGGTGTTGACTAAAAAACTTGATATTCCTCAATGCCGAAAACTGTAGCAAGGAGCGGTCACTCACCCCTGGGGATTGTGAAGTAACTCCTGGGGGTAGGGTCCCAGCATTTGGCCACTGTTAAGCTGATGGGTCTGGGAAAAGAAAATCAAAAGAAAAAAAGATTAAGGCAAAAGAGAAATCAGCTTCTGTCCTTCAAACAGGCTCATTAAGTGACTGATCTGAAAAATAACCAACCAGGGTGATGGTATGGAACTGGAGTGGTGGGCAACCGTGGCTCCTTTATAACTTGTGGACTTCAAGTCCCAGAATTCCTGCTGGCTCAGGAATTATGGGAGTTGAAGTCCACAGGTCATACAGGCCCCATAGTTGCTGACCCCTGGAATAGAGTCGCAACTGTTTCTTTAGCTCTTTCTATCTCTTTGTCCCTTGAACATTTACAATGGGCAAAGGATAGACTGTTTCTTTCCTGCTATCCACTCACCTGTACTACAGGTTCCCATGTACTCACTTGTATGTAATTCCCAGTGATCAAGAGATTGCTAAAAGTAGATTCCCGATTTCTCTTCTTCTGGCTAGGAAGTAATTCACATGACTGAAATGGGTCTTGGCTAGGTATAAATCTCAAACCACAAGCAAATCACTGGGTGGCCTAAACTGAAACAGGGGGCTGGACTAGAAGATCTCAAAGGTCCCTTCTAGCCCTCTAATCCTATGAGAATAATCAAGCATCAGCATTTCCCCTCAAGTCAAAACACAGGATGGCCTCAAGGTACCCACGGGCTTGCTCCAACGTAGAGAATTTATACTCTCCTAATGGTTCGCAAAAGCATCTACCGATGTAGGCCATGATCAGGGACTCTGAAGCTACAATTCCACCTGGAAGGCCATGCTGTGTCCCTCTGTTTTAAAGGGGTATTTTATTTGAGAGAAACAAAAAGGTTCCCCTCACACACACATGCTAGTCATTTCTAGGGGGTGGCGTGCTCATCTCCATCACAAAGCTGAAGAGCCAGTGCTGTCCGAAGACATCTCCGTGGTCATGTGACCGGCATGACTAAACGCCAAAGGCATATGGAATGCTGTTCCCTTCCCACCAAAGGGGTCCCTATTTTTCTACTTGCATTTTTTTTTACATGCTTTCGAACTGCTAGGTTGGCAGAAGCTGGGACAAGGAACGGGAGCTCACTCTGTTATGCAGCTATGCTAGGGATTCGAACCACCGAACTGCCAACCTTTCTGATCGACGAGGTCAGCATCTTAGCCACTGAGCCACCGCGTCCCTTCAATTTGAGAGAAAGCATAACCTAAATGAATTCGTAACTGCCTCTCTCTCAAATCTTAGGCGCCCCACAAAAGGCGCTGGAAATATTTGTCAGAATCCACACAAATTTGCCAAACGGAAGGGGCTGGCTTCCCTCCTGCTTGAGGCCTAAACTTTATTTTCGCTAGGAAAAGAAGCAGTGTGGCTTGGATAGTATTCCCACATTCACTGACTCACCCGGGCTTAGAGACTATTTCCCGTAAAACCCGCACGGCATCATCATTGCTCATGTTCTCGAAGTTTACCTCATTCACCTGCAACATATCAAGAGTATGGATCAGCAAGGGCACAGACCAACCTTTCCCTAATGCTATTTTCTTCAGGTGCCACTGCCCATCATCCTCAGTGTCAGGATTCCGGCAGTTACCCCCAAATAAATCATGAGTCTCGAGCCAAACTTCCAAGACTTCAAAAGGATTTATTGGGAGTTAACATTTCCTGCACTGCCTGGGTGTACCTGACTCTGAGACACATAATTCATTGTCACCCTTGACCCTGGTTTCCCCCCACCCTCCGGGTATATCATAATCCATATTCTCCAACAGGACACATCCATAGCCAAGAGTCATTGTGTTCTCCAGTTAAATATTTGCGCGGCAGAAACTTCAGTCACCTAGTTACTATCTTTGAAAAACTATGTATGGAATGCACTTTCGATTTCCAAGCTGCCACACTGCTCTTTCAAACCCCTTTCTGTTGGCAACTCTAAAAAGACCATAGAAATATTTTATGAGTTGACACTCAGGGATGCTGGCTGGTGGAGAACTTATTTATTTATTTATTAGATTTATATCCCGCCTCTCTTCCCCCATCAGGGGAACTTAGGGAAGCAGCCCTTTTAAAATTTAAACGAGAAAGTGGACGTGCCAAGGGAGGAAACTGAGGCCCAGTTCAAAAGCCACCTCTGCTGCCACCTTCTCAACCAACCTGCAAAAGCATGTCGCCTGGCTCAATCCGTCCATCCGCCGCCACTGCCCCGCCCTTCATGATGGAGCCAATGTAAATGCCGCCATCGCCCCTGTCGTTGCTCTGTCCTACGATGCTGATTCCCAGAAAATTGTATTTTTCTGACGTCAAGAAAGAGAACAGCAATATAGTACACAGAGATTTTCCCTGTGTGTGTGTTTGGGGGTTTATGACTTTCAAATCAGAGTGAAAGACAGCAATTGTTCAATGCTGATGTGACACCGGTTGTCATATTTTTCTCGCTGTCAAGATTTCAACGCCCTCGAATCTTGCCCAGTGTAGCCAGTGGGGCTTACCCATGTTGAGGGTGACAGTGATGATGTTGAGGGACATGGTGGAATCGGTGATGCTGCTGAAGGAGGAAGACTGGAAGACAGAAGAGAGAGAGAGAGAGAGAGTCAAGATGGCTTCTGACTATTGGTGGCTAGAGCCAGCTGCAAAACATCTGTCTGAGAGTACCTGCCATTCACCAGTGGTGAGCACCGGCTGCTTGCCACAAATGTATTTATTTATAACATTTCATATTTCTGAACCGTCTATCTGTCTCAAAGAGGGGCTCTGGGCAGGGTGTAATACAATATAATTGATACTTAAAATGACGCACGGAGATCAACATTAGAAATTAAAAGTTAAATCAGGGTTAAAAATTGCAAAATTACAGAACAATTCAACATCAAAATGGGAGGGGAAGCCTAAAATGGCCATTTAGCATTGGATTATTACAGGCGAGGCAGGGCTCCCAAGGGACTAGCCAGCCCCACAGTTGCCAGGTCCTCTGGACCCCCATACAAGGCCACAGAGTCACATTTTGACCCCTCTGTGGAAGGCCAAGAGATTGGCGTCTTCAAATGAGGAAGAGGAGAAACCAGATGCCACAGTGCCTTCTGTTAAGGCCATAAAAAAGGCTGTTCTTCCTGTATCTATGCCATCCCTCGCTGAAGCCATCTCTGATCTACGTCAGAAGGGAATGTCAGCCTGATCCAGAAAGGGGAACTGCTGGGACATTTTTAACCCAGATTGCCAAGCACTGCATCCCAGCCTCTCACCCGGTCGATCTGCCGCATTTTCTGTTTCCTTCGTCGGCGCTTGTGCTTGCGAATCAGACGGGACGACGTGCTCTGCTCCGTGGAGCTGCTCAGCCTGGAGGGAGAAGAAAAGAGGGCCAGATTTGAGAAAGCAAAGCACAGCTCAGCCACTTCGGTTCTTGGATGGCTGCTGCTTCTGGGCTGCAAGAGGAAGAAATTGATGGTGGGATACCAGGTTTTATAGCGATAGAAATTAATGGAGAGACAGAGAGAGAGACAGAGAGAGACAGAGACACAGAGAGACACAGAGACAGAGAGACAGAGAGACACACAGAGAGAGACAGAGACAGAGACAGAGACAGAGAGAGACACACACACACACAGAGAGACAGTGACAGAGAGAGACAGACTTAGACAGAGAGAGACAGTGACAGAGAGACAGACAGAGACAAGAGAGAGAGAGAGAGAGAGAGAAATAGAGGCACAGAGAGAGAGAGAGACAAAGAGACAGAGACAGACAGAGAGAGAATATGGAGGAATCTGGATCAGCTCCAAATCATTAATTTCATTCAATTCTGTTAGGCTTCAACAGGCAGGTCAGTCTGGAACTAATCCAGCCACCTCCCATGAACTGAAGAATTTATGATTAGTTGTTTTGACTAAAGTTAGGAAGCCATATGGAAAGAATTCTGTGTGTCAAGAACAAGCCCTATTTACAGATTTAATATTCAAACGCTTTAGCAGGTCTTTTCGACCAGGAGAAACAATTGGGTCAGATCTACTCTCGTCCTGCGGTTGAGCTACCTAGTGGAAAAATAACTCGCAGGTCTTCACGTTATCAATCCATTGGATGGAGTCACTTGGAATCTTAAATCCAAAATACTGAAGTGGGCCTATTTGATTTTCCAAACCATTCTGGAGAGAAAGTGAGATTTTGCATACACAAAAGCCTTTCTCCGTAATCAAATCAGTTAAGAGGCAATTCGACTCCATTCAAATTTCCAAATCAATCTGGGAAATAGACTCAGAAGTTCTACTAAATTGGTGCTGAAGTTCTGCTTGATCTAAGGAGGCAATATTCCCCCAAAGAAATAATGGGAGACAAAGGTCAAGGAAACTCAGCATTAGTGTTAGCATCTTTCTAATTTCAGCCTCTTTCCCTACAATCCCAGGTGAGAACACTTCACATGCCTAGAAGCACCCTGGTCAAGCCCCTGGTGAATTAAAAAAAAAAGAGACACAGACAGTTTGCAGCCCTTATCCAAACTTGAACCTGATACATTGAAGATAACAGAAAGGAACATTTCTTTGAATAAAAAGGACAGAGACACACAAGAGAGATCAAAAGAAAGAAAGAAAGAAAGAAAGAAAGAAAAAAAAAAAAAAAAAAAAAAAAAAAAGAAAAAAAAGAAAAAAGAAAGAAGGAGAGGAGGGAGGAGGGTGGGTGGGAAAAAAAAAAAAGAAAGAAAAGGAAAGGAAAAAAGGAAGAAAGAGGAGGAAAGGAAAGGAGGAGGAAGGAAGGAAAAGAAAAGAGAAGGAAGGAAGGAAGGAAGGAAGGAAGGAAGGAAGGAAGAAGGAAAGAAAGAGTCCAATACTCACATGCAAGCAGAACCAAAACATTGCTCCTGACTGTAACAGAACAAGCTTTGAACCACCCCACCCCACCCCCAGCTGGCACAATAGGCCTACCCAAAACCAACTGAAAATGCCCCTTTCGCAGCCCTGGACAAAAGCGTCCTTGTCTCCTTATCACTCCCCTCCTGCTGGAACGTCTCACGGCCTTATGAAAATCATCTTTGTAATATGGAAGAACATACCTGGACACATTCCATTCTCTTGCTCTGCCTGGCTGCCTGGTTGCCAGTTTAAAACACATGCCAGCTCAGAAAGGAAAAGCTACCATGCTCAGTTTCTGAGTCTGGGGGTTAGGGTGTAAAAGAGGGAGGGGTTTGTTTTTATTTTTTAATTTATTTATTTATTCAACGTATATGCCCGTGATGGCGAACCTATGGCACGTGTGCCACAGGTGGCACACAGAGCCATTTGTGCAGGCATGCAAGCCCCAGGCAAACTTACCTCATTGCGCATGCGTGCGCCTCCCAGCTGATTTTTTGGCCAGTTTGAGGCCTTTTTCGGCTTCTCAGAGGTTCGAGGGAAGCCTCTGCAGCCTTTGGAGGCCGAAAAACAAGCCCATTTTGTCATGTCCTGTATTTCCAGAAATACCGGAAGTGATGAAACAGGCCCATTTTTCGGCCTCCAAAGGCTGCAGAGGCTTCCCTCAAGCATCTGAGAGGCCGAAAAAGGCCTCAAACTGGCCGAAAAATCATCTGGGAGGTGCACGCATGCTCAGTGCAGGTAAGGGGGCAGGGGGTTGCACTTGTGACAGGAGCAGTGCCCCTAAGCACATTGCCTTCTGTGTGCTGGAAAGCGGCATAACACATGCTGCATAATTTTGCAGCACAGGCCCAAAATGTTAGCCACCACTGGCATATGCCATCCATCTCAACTGGGGGCGACTCTAGTCAGTTTATAATCATTTAATAAAAAAACAGATTAAAACCATAATGTTAAATTTAGTGCTGGATTCCTTTTTGGTATAAGGTGAGGTAGGCGGGAGGTCAAGCAGCTGACAGGGAGTGGGAGTGTGGCTCTGCTGGCTGCGGAAGAAACTGGGGAAGGGCAAAGTCTGGCTGGGCAGAGCAGGGAGAGGTAAAGGCAGAGAGGTGGGAGGAAGACCCAGGCCACCCTTTCATCCTAGGGCACACAGGGAGGAACAGAGAAGGGAGCAACGTGGGTTGTGTGGCTTACGGGGGAGGAAAGGGCCCTGATTCCCTTCATTAGCTGCAGCTGGGAACACAGTGTTTAAAAAGGGAAGCTGTATACAGCAAGTTGTTGGGAGCAAATTGTGAATTATCTGGTATCATCGAGGCTTATCTGTGTTCCTGGCGTCTTCCCAACTGTGTGTGTTTTGCTGTGCTTTCAAGTCTGCAATTCCTTCTCCTGCCCTGTCAAGTTAATTACTGCAGCATGGTTTATTTGGATTTCTAGTTACAGTTTGTATGTACTTTGTTTTGGACTGAATTTCCTCCACTTAAAGGCTGTTCCTGGGAGTTTTCTCCAGCGAAGGTAACCTGGACATTGGGGGCAAAGTTGGAATAATAAAGGGACTCTTATTGCTTATTTGACTGTGTTGCCTTTGTGCCACGCCCTGGGTCATCACAAGGTAGGCTAAGGACTTCCTTACCTGCTGGTGTTTTCTTCATTGTCCGAGTCCACAAAGCTGCTGGATTCAAGTTCGCTGCTCATCACAGTGGAGGAGCTATCGTAACCGGGTGGAGGCTCCCAGAGTCGGTCAAGTTTCAGGTGTCCGTTGATGCGAGAGACTGCAGAAATCGAAACAGGGTGAATGGGCAAAGAGTCATCGGGCTGGGCTGGACCGACACCAAGTGGGCAACAGGTGCAGCTGTTGGGATGCAAACAGCAGCATGGGATAGTGGTTAGGAGCTGGGATTCCCATCGCTGCTTGGCCAACTGAGGTCTTTGGAAAGAGAGGATGAAGCTACATTACAGAGCTCAGTCACAAACTATCCTGTAGTGGCACGCGGTAGTAAACTACTACACTTTGGAAGAAGGAAAGAAACAGGCAGAGGATGGACAACATAAATGCCCTTTGCAGAAAGGAAACCAGAAAACGCAACCACGATACAGGTAGTCCTCAACATACAGCCATTCGTTTAGTGACTGTCAAAATGTGACTTTTGATCAGTTTCACACTCACTACCCTTGAAGCATCTGTTTAAAAGAAAAAGTCCACCACACTTATGCAAAAAGT
Source organism: Naja naja (assembly GCA_009733165.1). Taxonomy (NCBI): domain Eukaryota; kingdom Metazoa; phylum Chordata; class Lepidosauria; order Squamata; family Elapidae; genus Naja; species Naja naja. The sequence goes on along the minus strand of CM019158.1, from coordinate 5,530,529 downwards.
TGACTTAATCCCCAGCCCTAGTGAAAATCAAAGGGTTTGGATTTAAGTGCATATCATCCGCATAAGCTGCCGCTCTGATTAGGCAGAGTTACAGCCAAATGTTTTTGTTTTGGAGGATTTTGCTGGTGCAGAGAACAAAAAGAACAGTTGTGCTCCTAATTCACTTGTAAGTCCTCCACAATGGCTCTGCGTCTCATCGCTTCTCAGTGGCAAATTCATAAGGTTCCACCTGCAGACTGCAAATGCCTAGGTGCAAACTATGAAATAACTTAAACTCCCTATTATGTCTTCTTGGCCAAAAACTACCTGCTTTCCCAGAGAGTGACCCTCTTGGATTCCTTAAAAAGGAATCCCTGAACTAGCCTCCAGTTCAACTTCCACCCTCTGGTGGCATTTAGAGATTTTCATTTGCAATGCCCCACTCTGGAGTTGAGGCAATGAGAATGGAGATAAGTGTCTTTGGGCGGCTGCTAAAAATCAATCGTTCTTTTCCAGCCAGCGGGAAAGGAAGGAAGGAAGGAAGGAAGGAAGGAAGGAAGGAAGGAAGAAAAAGAAAGAAAGAAAGAGGAAGAGAAACAAAAAGAAAGAAAAAGAAAGAAGGCTGGGAAGGAAGGAAGGAAGGAAGGAAGGAAGGAAAGAAAGAAAAGAAAGAAAGAAAGAAAGAAAGAAAGAAAGAAAGAAAGAGGAAGAGAACAAAAGAAAGAAAAAGAAAGAGGAAGGAAGGAAGGAAGGAAGGAAGGAAGGAAGGAAGGAAGGAAGGAAAAGAAAAGCAATGAGAATGGAGATAACCGTTTTGGGGGGGCTGTTAAAAATCAACCATTCTTTTCCAACCAGCTGGAACAGAAGGAAGGAAGGAAGGAAGGAAGGAAGGAAGGAAGGAAGGAAAAGAAAGAGGAAGGAAGAAAAAGAAAGAATGAAAGAAAGAGGAAAGAAGGAAGAAAAAGAAAGAAGGAAGAGAAAGAGAAAGAAAGAAAGAGGAAGAAAAAGAGAATGAAAGAAAGAGGAAAGAAGAAAAAGAAAGAAAAAAGAGGAAGGAAGAGAAAGAAAGAAGGAAGGAAGGAAGAAAGAAAGAAAGAGGAAGGAAATAAGCCAGGAAGGAAATAGAAAGAAGAAAAATGGAAGAAGAAGGAAGAAAGAGCGGAAAAAGAAAGAAAGAAAGAAAGAAAGAAAAAAGAAGAAAGAAAGAAAGAAAATGTAGGCAACCAGAGACCTTTGTAAAGCCAGAATAACCTAGCAGGACTCGTCCTTCCAAAGTTTGCTGATCCCAACTCTTAACATCCCTTGCTTGTCACAGCTAGCCTTGAAATCCCCCTTCAGCTACATCTGGAGCCTGACAACATGAATGACACAAATGCATATTATCTGAGCCACATGTTACTGCCTGGATTTGTGTCCCCTGTGGCAGTTCCAGAAATAGGACGGAGGGAGGCTGTGATAAGAGACTTGCACTTGTCCTCCTCCTGGCCTTCAGCGTTTATTATTAAGCGGCTTAGAAAGACGTTGAGGAAACCTGAGTTTAAAAAAAAAAATTAAGTGGGCAAGTCCCCCTCCTTCAGTCTTTGACCATCAGCTGAGGTGATTACGCCTCCTAGATGCTGAATACCTCGCTCCACCTTAAAGCATTTAGGAGCTGGGGTCTGCAGAAAAATGCAATGGGGAGAGCCACAGCAAGATAAAGAGGTCGTAGGGGAAGATTATTGAGGGATAGAGAATAGGAGGAGCTGAAGGAATGGAGGTTCAATTGGGGGGAAAAAAGCTTAGAATTATCTGGAAAGAAACAGGGAGATGCAGGCCTGCGTCTTTTGGCAGGAAAAGGAGGAAATGGATGATCTGTCCTATCCAAAGACCTATGTCCTTCTCCTGCTCTGTCTGTGTTTCGATTCCCTCTCCAAAGGGAAACTAAGCTGACTTTTTTGCCTCGCTCTTAAGCTGCAAGAAGATTTCCTCTGGTGGGGCTCCCCCCCCGACAAAGGTGGCATAACCTGTGATGATGATCAGTGTCGTGGTTGATACACCTGCAGCCGTTCAGCCTGGTTTCCCACTTTAAAAATGCCCTCTCTTGAGAGAGACTGAATGGAAGCTAAGAAGCCAGGGAGGTTGAAGAAAGCTGGAGGGAAGGTAGTGCCCTGAAAGACAGGACATTCTCACACACCCACACCCACACACTACACTTCATTGCATTAAATAAATGCAAGCCGTACTGCCAGGCCCAGGCCGAGAAAATATAATTAAAAGACGTCTTCATCTTTAGGAAAAAGAATCTGGGTGCGCAGAGTCTAGTCGGAGAGATGCCAGGGGAGGGTTTGAATACCACATGAATGAAACAGACAACACACACACACAAAGACCAAACCAGTCATGCCTTATTATTTGTTGCAAGCAGCCATCTGCTGATTCCCTCTGCCCAACTGTTCTGACCCAAGCCTTGTTCAAATTAAACAGTCGCAAATTGTGTATAAAAGCAAACCTTTTTTAATGCAGTGCTGGGAATTCAGTGCATTCCCAGCCAAGAGACATGTAAACCTAATTGTCCGATATCAAAAGCAAGCCCTTTCAAGGTTGCAAAAGGCTGCCAAGAATAGAAGGCTAATTACTGATTAAATATCCACTGACAGAAGTTTCAAAAACAAACTGGAGTAAGCAGGGCTTTAACGAGGACTCTGAGTCTAAAGAACTTCTTTGCTTCCTGCAAAGAACACATCCCCGAGGGCTGGTTTTTATCCCTTATGGGAGGGGCCATCACCTTCCAGCCTTACTCCCGAGTCGCCCTTGCTGCTTCAGCTGCTTTTTCCTTCGAGCAGCCCTGCGTGCACGTGCGCTGGGCACAAGCTCCCCAGGGTCCTCTGCATCACTGCTGCCAGACTCCACAACCTCTGAAGGCAGCCCCCCACTCTCCGATAGTCCTGGCCCCATCCCTGCATCACACGCAGGCCCCTCGTCCGAGTCCTCACTATCAGAGACCTCTCCCGTCCGCACCTGCTGCTGATGAACCACAACACCAACATGGATTTTGCCAGGTTCAGACAGTCAAATCCACCCCATGGAAAAATGGAGTGGGGAGAGAACAAGCGGTGAAATGATGAGGGTGACATTTGACCCCCCCCATCCGTGTCCCAAACCTCCATTTCTTAATTGCCTCTCTAATTAGAGCCTTTTCCCTTTCATGCTTCCCTTTAGGAAACAGAAGAGGCGGGGTTGGGAGCTACAAAGAAGCCTCAGTTCATAATGAGAACCACAAACAGACCTCCTAAACTTCCAATTAAGTATTCTGCTTTTCCCTTTTAATTGGAATTGGTCAATTGTCTCAACCTTGCGTGGCATTTATTGTTTCAAACCAGGGTGAGGGACTCGTCCCTCGCTCCTGCTGTGACAGCAGGCATATTGCTTCCCATTAAAATAAAATAAAACCACCAAACTCACAGACAGAAGCTCCCTTAATTAGACCCCAAACGGGGATAAAAGCAGATTTTGGCACATAAGGAAAATACAGCCCCATCGCTGGCTTGTTTCCATACCCCCCACTCCCTGTCAGTGCAATTATTCCTCAGCAGAGAAGGATTCGTCCCCTTCTGCAGGCTTGCATTAGGATCTGCGTGCCCAACACCAAGGCTGGCATTACAGAAGAGAGCTCTTGTCTGCTGCTTCACAGATGGCACAGTTCCCTCCAAAGGGTGAAGAGGACATGAAGACAACTAGAGAGGGCATCATTCAGAAGAGGGTTGTTTTCCTGACTGGCTTCTGACCCAGCCTGCATTCTCACAAAAGGCAAGCAAAGAGTGACACGCTCACAGCAATACAGGCAAACCAGCAATCATAGACTACAAGGTACCTGAGAGAGGTTCAATCCTAGCATTCACGGGTGAGGCTGAAGAAGACCTGACGGCTGGAAGAATTCATATAAAATAACCTCTAAATCTGGAGGGGGTGTTTAGAATACCAAAATACACAACCGCACACCCCCAGGAAAGAGAGATAAGTGGGAATCCTAAACAGCATGCCATTTCTCCTTCTAGCTCCTAAAAAGGCCATTAGCCACTGTTTGTGGTAGTATAAGTTGGGTTGGTCATGATTAAATCAGAGATGGAAGACTACGAGACTAACTAAGGCAGGAGGTGAGACTTGGCAATTTAAACAAATATCTGGGGAGGGTGGGGAAGCAGCAAGCTATTTTCACTTCCTTGCCAAAAAAAAACAGCACCAAATGGTCCATGAAGTCACCAGGAGGTTAAACTCAAAAAGAGATTCTGCATTTTTAAAAACAATTTAGACAGAACCTCTTTCTATATGAACTTGCATGCTTATTGAGAACACGTGGGGAATATGTTTGCTTGCAGTCATTACATGCCTCTGAAGGTATTGTGACACTGAGTGTGTGCTGAACTTTGCAATGGGCACTTTAAAAGCTTTTCTGTTTCACACCTGATTTTTCTCTGAAAACCCTCCTAACAATGGGTTTTAGGCTCCTGGCTAGCCTCAGAAATCCAGGCCAATCTATCCAAGGCATCAGAGGGACAGGAGAAGAGCCAACTTACCATCTTCGTGGCCTTCTCGGTTCCTCCGCCGATGACGATCTCGCCGGTGGCTGACAACTGACTCGGTTCCTGTTTCGTTGTCCAGCCCATCTCGGCTGCTTGAGGCATTTGGGCTGGGGAAGAAGAAATGGCATCAAATACGGTGCACATGCTAAGCCAGGCGCTATCGTTTATACCAGGGGTCTTCAAACTTGACAGCTTTAAGACTTGTGGACTTCAACTCCCAGAATTCCTCCTCCAGTCCATGTTAGCTCAGGAATTCTGGGAGTTGAAGTCCACAAGTCTTAAACTTGCCAAGTTTGAAGGCCCTTGATTTATATAGAACCCTTTAATAAGTCTTCATTATTATAACCTCACCAAAATCTTATGATTTTTAATAAAATGTGTTAGTTTGAAAAGACGCTACACATTCCTTCTGATGAATAAATCTTCCTCTATTAAACCCATGATAAATTGTGGACATGCTTCAAGACCAGGCATGTATCAAGAAGGCTATATGAAGACAAACACTCAAGGAAAAGAAACAATGACATAAAATGGAAAAGTATTTATTTTAAGAACAGTTAGTCCCTGGCTTAATTGGAAGTGAATACACTGTTGCAGCTTTATGGGATATACATTCTCCTGACTTTAATAGTGCTTTTAGAATATGTGGTATCGTTGTTTTTTAAAAAGCAGCTTCATAGTTTGTTTCTATTTTGTTAGCATACAAGGCCCAAAGAATTGCAAAAAAAAAACTTGCTTTAAATTCCCTTTGGCTACAAGGTGGCATCTTTTGTTATTTTTCACCTGCTCATTTAATTCCGAAGTCTGAGAGGTCTGATCAACGGAGTGGAAGCTGTTAATTCGCTGGATAGGTTTGGAGAGTGGAGAAATTTTATTTCCTTGGGTCTTTTTAACTGCTATCGTTCGGGCTGGGTTCACACAATGCATTTAGCACTGTGCGCTGGTGAATGGGGTGGATAGGCTCAAAAAAGCAAGTCGTTTGTCTGTGTATGTGTGTGTTACGAGAAACTAAAAAACCATTTTCTCAGATCATGGAACAGCCAGGAGAGGGCAGAAACATCACTGCCAAAGAAGGAAGCAGGCTGGCTGAAGCAATCAATCTCTCTCTAACTGTTCTGGGCGGAAATGCTACACAGGGTGTGACCCATTCCCAGGACGCGAACAAAAAAAAGAGATTGTCCTGGATGCAGAATTCCTGATTTTATCAGCTTTAAGTGTTTTATAATAATAATGTTTTAAGTGCTTTATAATAATAATAATGTTTTATAATAATAAAACAAGGAGTATGACACTTAAATCCACCGTTACTTTTAGCTTTCTGGTTCACCCTTGGTTAGGATATCCCACTCTTTAAACTGAATATGGGCCAAACTGTTTGTCTTTTTAGAAACTGCTTTGTAAGAATGTTTGAAATAGGAACAAGAAACCTGTGTGACCATCCAGATATTGGCCTGCTACAATACAGGTAGTCCTTTACTTACAATCGTTCATTTAGTGACATTCGAAGTACAATGGCACTGAAAAAAGTGAACTAAGATGGATTTTTCACACTTATGACTGTTGCATCATCCCCAAAATTCAGATGCTTGGCAACTGGCATGTACTTATGACGGTTGCAGTGTCTCGAGAGCATGTGAGCAGCATTTGTAAACTTCCCAGCTGGCATCTTATAAACAAAGACGGGGGGGGGCAGATTCACTTCATGAAAGCATGATTCATTTAACAACTGTGGCAAAAAAGGGTCATAAAATGGGACAAAACTCCCCTAACAACTGCCTTGCTTAGCAGGGAGAAACTTTGGGCTCAACTGCGATCATAAGTCAAGGACTTATAGTGGTGGTGGCTAACCTTTTTGAGCTCCTGTGCCAAAAATTGTGCACGCACTTATACGCTCACATGCCAGCACCCAGAAGGCAATGCGCATCTCCCACACCCCCTACGCATGCACGCACAATCCCCACCTCCCATCCCACCCCGCCACCCCCTAACCTACACTGCGCCTCACAGCTGATTTTCGGCCTCCCGGAAGCTTGACGAAGGCTTCTGCAGGCTTTGCAGGCTGAAAACTAGGCCCGTTTCGTCACTTCCAGTATTTCCGGAAAAACAGGAAGTGACAAAATGGGCCTAGTTTTTGGCCTGAAAACCCTGCAGAAGCTTTCCTCAAGCCTCTGGGAGGCCAAAATAGGCCTCAAACTGGCTGAAAATCAGCTGTGAAGCGCACGCCTGCGCAGTGAGGTAAGTTTGCCTGCAACTCGCCTACCAGCACAAATGGCTCTGCGTGCCACAGGTGGCACAGGTGGCACGCATGCCATAGGTTCACCATCACAGACTTATAGTATCTGTGCAGGGACACAAATCCATATCCACTGACTTTTGAAAAAATGTGTTAGTTAAAGACATGCTTCTGAAATACAAGGTAGTTGTTGATTTACAACAGTTCATTTAGCGACCGTTCAAAGTTACCACGGCACTGAAAAAAGGGACGAATGACTGTTTTTCACACTTACAACCTTTGTAACATCCCCATGATCATGTGATCAAAATTCAGGCTCTTGGCAACTGGTTCATACTTATGACAGCCGCAGTGTCCCAAGGTCATGTGATTCCCCCCCCTTTTGCGACCTTCTGACAAGGGAAGTCAATGGGGAATCCAGATTCGCTTAACAACCGAGTGTGACTAACATATCAACTGCAGTGATTCACTTAACAGCGGTGACAGGAAAGGTCGCAAAATGGGGCAAAGCTCGCTTAAGAACTGTCTTGCTTAACCCCAGAAATGTTGGGCTCAATTGTGGTCATAAGTTGAGGACCACCTGTACCCCATTAATACATTATTGCTTAAAACCCTGTTTTGCACACTGGCATTTTTGCACCAGTTTAGCGAGACAATTTTAACAAATATTTTTAATAGAGGGAAAATATTTATTGTCTGTGTAGAGAGTCGCTCAGCCAAAGGTGTGTTGTGGTTCGCCGGCAGATGGTGCAGACGGCAGAAGTATCGGACAGTGAGGACGAAAGGGAACCAGTCAGGGAGTCTGGAGAAGACTTGGACAAGGGTCCTGCATCCGATGCAGGGATGGGGCCAGGACCATCTGGGAGTGGGGCGCTGACTCCGGAGCCTTCAGAGTCTGGCAGCAGCAAGGCAGAGGAACAAGGGGAGCCTGTTCCCAGTGCGCGTGTGTGCAGAGCTGCTAGAAGGTGAGAGCAGCTAAAGCAGAAGGAGTAAGGCTGGGAGGTGATTGCCCCTCCCATAAGGGATAAAAGTCAGTCCTCAATGATGAAGAACTTTGCAGGAAGCAAAGTAGTTCAGTAATCTTCGAGTCCTTCAGTAATTCAGTAATCTCTGAGTCCTTGTACTCTAGTCGGTTTTTTCTAGGTTTTTGGGTTGGTTTATGTGAGCCTTAATTGGACGCCTGCTTCTTGGCAGCATTTGACAGCACTGAAAAGCGTGATCTTATCTGGAGGAACTGTGTCTAATGAGTTTTGGCTGGGAATGCAAGTAATTCCCAGCGTTGCATTAAAAAAAAGTTTTACTTTTAAATTCAGTTTGTGTTAAAAGTAAAACCTTAATAAAAGTTTGACGAAGCCTGGGTCAGAACAAGGTGCCAGCGTTTTTCAAAACCTGAGTTTCACAACAGGGACACCCAACTTGCACCACAGGGGATAGGACACTCTAAACCCGCGTCTGATCGTTATGCAACGCCTGTGATGAAAGGTAATTTCTGCTCGCTTCTCCTTATCTGATGACATGCAACGCCTTCTCCTCCTCTCACCAAGGCAGTCAAACTAGCACCTGAGTAGGAAACATTCTTATCTGGGGGGGGGGGAGGGAATGACTCTTTGCATAGAGCAATCCTAGCGTCTCAGGGAGAACAGCAAAGAATGGACAACTTGAGGCTGTTCTGACCCAGGCTTCATCAAACGTAATTAAACACAAACTTGTTTTAAAAGCAAAACCTATTTTAATGCAATGCTGGGAATGACTTTCATTCATAGCCAGGATTAATCTTAAACAGTTCCCCAAGATAAGCACACACCTTTCAGTGCTGTGGAACGTTGCCAAAAACAGAAGTATCCAATTAATTATAACAGAAAAAAAATCGACCAAAATATGCAGAGCTTCAAGGAGGGTTCAGAATCTATTGAACTGCTTTGCTTCCTGCAAAGTTCTTCGTCATTGAGGTCTGGTTTTTATCCCTTATGGGAGGGGCAATCACCTCCCAGCCTTACTCCCGAGTTGCCCCTTTTGTCTCAGCTGCTCTTGCCTTCTAGCAGCTCTGCGCACGTGCACTGGGAACAGGCTCCCCTTGTTCCTCTGCCTCGCTGCTGCCAGACTCCGAAGGCTCCGGAGGTGGCACCCCACTCCCAGATGGTTCTGGCCCCATCCCTGCATTGGATGCAGGACCCTCGTCTGAGTCCTCTCCAGACTCCCGGAATGGTCCCTGTTCTTTTCCCACTGTCCGACACTGCTGCCGTCTGCACAGGCTGCCGGTGAACTACAACAGAGGTTTTCCAGCTTTTGCTGGATTACACTTCCCATCTTCCCTGACCAGGGGGCTATTCCAGTTGCTGGAAGTGGAGAGAACAATCCCTTCTGCAGATTCCCCCACACCCTCCAATTTTTCCATTTTTAAAACAATTCTGGGAAATATATCCCTGTTAAAATCGTGTGCAGCAGAATGAACGTTGGGGCTGAAATGTTTAAACTGAAACATACTGAAAGGAAGGGGGGCGAGAGTCTCCGATGCCTCCGGTTCGCTCGAGGGGAGGAGGAAGATCGGTGTGGCTTTCTGCGCACTGCGATCCACCATCCGAATGGGAGCTCTCGGCCAGGACCAGCTGCAAGACAAGGAGGGGAATTAAAATGAGGGTGTCGGGATGAGGATACGCAAGCCAACGCAATCCTAAGTTGCATTAACAGAGGGATACAATCAAGATTAAGGGAGGTACTAATACCACTCTATAAACCCTTAGTAAGACCACACCTAGAGTACTGCATCCAGTTTTGGTCACCACATTATAAAAAAGAGGTTAAGATTCTAGAAAGAGTACAGAGAAGAGCAACCAGGATGATGAGGGGACTGGAGGCTAAATAACATACAATGGACGGTTGCAGGAACTGGGCTTGGCTAGTCTAGGGAAGAGAAGGACCAGGGGAGACAGGAGAGCAGTCTTCCAATATTTGAGGGGCTGCCCCAGAGAAGAGAAAGGGGTCAAGCTATTCTCCAAAGGGCCCGAAGGCCAGACAAGGAATAATGGATGGAAATTGAACAAGGAGAGATTCAACCTGGAAACAAGGAGAAACTTTCTGACAGGGAGAGCAATCAACCCATGGAACAGAAGTTGCCCTCGGAAGTTGTGGGAGCTTCATCCCTGGAGGCTTTCAAGAAGAGATTGGACTGCCATCTGTCAGAAATGGTATAGGGTCTCCTGCTTGGGCTGGGGGTTGGACTAGATGACCTACAAGGTCCCTTCCAACTCTGTTAATCTGTATAACCTTCCCTCCACCATGTTCTGAAAAGGAGTGCCTTGTTAACCATCTTCTTCTGAAAAGAACCGCCTGCCTCTTCCTTGAGTGGCTTGCTAGGCCAGGGAAAAAAGAGCATTGCCCATCTGACCCTGATACTAAACAATTCTACTTAGGGAAATCCAAACTTTTAAACTCCAAGTGATGCAAACAGAAGCCAACAGAAGCCTTCCTCTTTGTGGAAGAGGGACGGTTCAGAAATGTGAAATACAAACACGCAAACAAGCAAATAAAAAGTTGCTACTTTATCCCTCTAGGCCAGGGGTGTCAAACTCAAAATCTGTGAGCCAGATCCGGCCCATGATGTGGCTGGATCCTTCCTGCGTGGCCATCCTGGAAACTTTAAGGGCCTGGCCCATCCCATCCCAGCGTGGATCAGCCACACCAGCATCTCTGGCCCTTCATGTGTGTGTGTTTGTATGTGTGTGTGTGTGTGTGTGTGTGTGAGTGATGTCAAGTGACCTAGAACTACGCCACCTTCGGTCTGACATAAAATTATTTATTGCAATGTCCTACCCATCAATGAATACTTCAGCTTCAACAAACAAATTACTTCCCAAAGCAAGCCTTCCCCCCCCCCCACATGCTCCTACCATAATGAGGTTCAGCCCCAAATAGCTGCGTGTTTCTCATCTCAGCGAAGCCCGCCTCTCCCCAATTTCAAAAGAATAACCCCTGGGGAAATGCTGAAAAGAATACTAAAGGCAAAAACCAGCCAGTGACAGAAGGCACAAAACTGGTATTCCCCGAGCTGATCTGCAGGGAAAATGTTCATCGGGAAGAAATGTCAGAGAGATGGATTGACAGAATGGCAGGGGGAAATACCAGGGGACCATCTACCCCTCTGGCATCAATTTTGCTGATGAAAAGGTTTGCGTGAATTAAAAGGAGGAGGAGGGGGGGAAATCAAAGAAAAATGCAAATGTTACATGTGTTTTTTTTTCTTCCTTGTTAGGTTACCAACCGGAAAATGCTTCCCCGAGAGGGAGTGAGAATTCAGTGTAGGTGTTTTTTTCAGGTAGGCGTGAATGACGTCTTCATTAAAAGACTAACAAGACAAGTGAGCGCGGAGAGAAAAAATATTCTAGGACTGGAGGGAAAAATACATAGATTGGAGCAGTTCACGTTAGTGAGCCAAAATCTACACACACCCTTAAAAAAAAAACTAGTTTTTGTTGTTCTAAAAATGTGCTGCAGTGTGGGTAGGTAATGTCTTTTAAAAGATCTGAAGACCTGCCAATTCTAATTTCTAAAGGGACAAAAAAAACCCAATGCTTAATACTTTACTGGACAAACTGAGAATTTAAAGCTAAGGCATTAGGAAACTGCTCACTGAAGGGATTCTGGACATGTTAAAAAGGGCACAGCCAAACCATATAAAACACAATATGGATTTTAATCATATAAAGAACAGCGTGTGGTTTTATTTTTCCAACACATAACCATCTAGACTTAATCTAGTTTAGATTTGGGATTGGGGCTTACCAGGAACCTTAAAGGTTTGGGGCTGACCAAGAAGTCTGTAGAAGACAAGGTCAGCTCTAAGGGACAATTCTCTATAGAACAAGCCACCATGCTAAAATACGTGTTTCCTTCCATACAGAGAAAGCCATTGTTACTCCATGATGGATTGCTTGCCAACCGTTTTTCCCCACATCCCTCTGCCTGGATGGTTTTTTTCAGAACAATCTAAGGCTGAACACATTTTATCCGTTTGTCTGAATTAGTAGCAGGCCTGGGGAAGAACCATGTACAAAAAAAGGAGAATCATACCACCGAGTCTGGCGGGGGGCGAGAGAACCACCCTGCATGGCGGGATGCGGTTGTTGGGAGAAGGGGAAAAAAGCATGACATCATCCTCGGCCAATCAGGAACTAGTGCCAAAGCGGCGAATCAGGTGGGGTTTTCCCAAGGGGGTGGGTGGGAGGGAAAAAAATGACATCCCGTTATTGCAGGCGATGAAACAGAAAATTGCCTACAATGGCCAACCCACTGTGCGCAACCTGTGTCCGCCCCAAGACAGACGAGGGGCGTTCTGGCAAACAAAGTCAACCTCAGCAGGGCGTCCGAACATGGTTTTTTTCAGCCGAAAAATGGAAGCGGCTTTCAAAAGGAGGGATCAAAATCGCAAACCGTTGAAGGCAATTAGCGATGAATTCAGAACGGGCTGCAGACACACCATGCAAGGAGGCTAAGCGGGGGCTCGCCACCGAACAGGAATGGAAGAATTCATAATCACACCAGAAGGAACTCAAAAAAAAAAAAAAAACCCATGAGATACTTGCACCTCAGAACTGTGGCTGGGGGAAGAGCTAATTCTTGCAACCTCTCGTGGGCACCCATGGATTTTCTTCGTCTTCTTCTAGATATATATATATATGTGAGATGCACGCATGACCTGGCAAGTGAGGGGGTCCCATTTTGCAAAGACCCCTCCCCTCCCCACAAACCGTATCTTTTGCCCGCGTCAAATGATCTGGCAGAATGTGACTCCACGTACCCAGGACACGACACGCCCGTTGAAACATGGGAGTTTAGCGTTGTCATCTGAGATCTCTTCCTTTACCACCCTGGGAGAAAAGAAAGGGGGGGGGGACAAAAAGAAAGGAAACATCAAGTCTTTCCATTGGATGATAAAAACCTAACAAAACCTAGGTAGAGGGGGACACAGGAGCCCACAAATGAACAGCTGGCGTCTGAATATCAGCATCGTTCCATGGCAAGGTCCTCAAAACGAGCCTGTACACCAAAATCAAGCAAGTGAGCCAAGTCTCAGATTCCAGGAGGGAAAACAGGAGTAATGCCCCCTTCCCAAGAAACACATGGGAGGAGGCTCTGGCAAAAAAATTCTAGAAGGAAAGGGGGGGGAATAATCAAGAAATAAACCACATGCTTTGAGATAAGTTAAGCATCAATTCATCACTGCTAGGAAATGTCCTGTTCTTAATGAAGCCCCTTGCCAGGGAGTGCACCAGCTACAGGAACAGGCTCAAATTATGCATCTGACACCACAGAAAATAACACACATGTGTGCACCATTCCTCTATGGGACCAAAGGAATCTTGGGATAAGGATGTGCACTTGTGCAGAGGCTCCATACCATCCATAAGGCCTTAAGGGTGAGATGAGCAGGTGAAACTGTTTCCCACCTCAAACCCACAACCCCATTCAAGTAACCACACTTTTGCCAGCTATAAAAACACAGCCTTTAAAAGGGCCTTTGCTCAGTAATAAAATATTCAGCTCTTCCGTGGATTTAGAGAAGAACTTCTCATCCCAAACAGGGCAGCTGCTAATTATTCCCAGTTGCACTGAGAGCCTTGTTTCAGAGATGTTGAAGGCTCTCATCAGGATATAATCCGAACTTTGCTTTTCAAACTATCTCAAAATTACCTTTCATTTTTCACCCCAGAGCCAAGAAAAGATATATAAAATTAAACATAACCCAGAAAGCAAGAATTAGACTATTTGGAGCATATTTTCTGAAGCCTCAGTGGACGGAGAAGAAATAGAGGCATCTACATGCCTCATGTTTATTTTTAATCTCATAACCTTTTTCCAAGTTCTCCTTCTCCTGCTACCTTTCCTGATCTGTCATTGGCCCGCCTTAAACTTTTATTTTGCCAATTTTTCAATCAGTGCTTCTCTACATACGAACGCATGCACGCAGTCTAATCTGCAAAGCCTTCCCTTCTGCAATCCATACAACCCATCAAAGAGATGGGGGGGGGGCCTCAGGAAACCCCCCCCCCGACGGCAATTCAAAATGACCGATTCAATTCCTATGTTGTGAAAGTGAAGCAGCAGGCTTCCCACCCCAGCAAAAAAATAAAATAAAACCAAGTTGAACTACAGCAACAGACTGTTTTTTTTTTCAAGAACCGATGGATAGCGAGGGAAATTCTTTTTTCACCACAGACGTCCTCTCCTACAGTTTGCACAGATTACAAAAGGGGCTCTGGGACAAAGCGATTGTCTAATCGCAAAAACAAATCGACAAGGCCACAGGGAGACACGTATGAATTTGAAGCAGAAATGCATCACGCAATAAACCAGGCCTGGTTTTGGGAACCAGGTTGTCTGTTGGAATGTCAGGGTCAGTGGTGGCATCTGGGCTGCTTTCATTTTACTGCGTCACAAATTACACAGAACAACAAGAGTTGGGAGGGACCTTGGAGGTCTTCTAGTCCAACCCCCTGCTCAGGCAAGAGACCCTATATCATTTCAGACAAGTGGCTGTCCAGCCTCTTCTTAAAAGCCTCCAGTGATGGAGCTCCCACAACTTCTGGTGGCAAGCCATTCCGCTGATTAATTGCGCTATCAGGAAATGTCTAGTTTAGTTTAGTTTAGTTTATTATCATTGCACCTCGTACAACAAAATTAAATACCATCTCCAGTGTACATTATGACTATGAAAATAAACACAAACACACATCCTTCACATTCTATACAATTGAATTGATTTTGCATTCATATTGCATTAATGATATTGCATTAATATTGCACTATACAGTAGAATTGCACTAATATTGCACTATACAGTACAAGGTTGACTCAGCCTTCCATCCTCTCCGGGTAGGTAAATTGAGGACCCAAGATTGTTGGGGGCAATAAGCTGACTTTGTAAAAATGCCGCTTAGTAATAAGCAGGCATATACAATGGAAGGAAGGCTATTGCTGAGCGCATTGGGTTGTATCCCAAAAATTGTAAGCCGCCCTGAGTCTCTGGAGAAGGGCGGGATATAAATATGAATAAAATAAAATAAATAAAAGAATCCAATTGAGTTACTGCCCTGGGATAGAAACTGTTTTTCAGCCTATTTGTCCTTGTTTTTATTATCCTGTACGGCCTGCCATATGGTAATAGTTCAAAAAAAAAGGGGTGCCCAGGATGAAATGAATCTTTGAGGATGTTTTGAACTTTCTTAAGGCAGCGGGAGCTATAAAGCTCTTCCAAAGAGGGGAGAGGGCAACCAATGATCCTCTGGGCAATGACATTAAACTCTCTGGAGTGCTGTCCTATCTGCCACTGTGCAGTTGGCAAACCATACCGAGGTGCAGTAAATTAAGATACTCTCTATGGTGCAGCGGTAGAAGGTCACCAGCAGTTCTAAGTTGGATCTCTCTTTAATAATCTTCCATGCATTAACTTCTTGTCCTACCCTCAGATGCTTTGGTTTGTCCCCTTTTTCTTCGAGACACGGGAGCAGTGTAATCCCCTGAATGAGCCAAGAGAGGCCTCGCAGCTTCTCACCCTCTCTTAGAAGCCTCTCTAAGCACTTGTGGAAAGGAAAGGAAACATTTTAGCTTGAAGACAGTGTGGAAAGGAAGTCGGCAGAAGAGCACAGCATCTAGGTCTCTTTCTACTTTTTTCCCCCCTGTCTGAGTCAAGTGGCAAATCTGCACAGGCCTGTACAGAAAAAAGCCGCTTGCCTAGAGCAGGAAGGAATTCCTGCCAAGCAACCAGGCAGAACGAAGCTGACATTTAGTGATAAGAGGCTGAATCTGATCAAGGAGGCAACTCTGGCCCTTAGCAGCTTTTCACAATTTCAGGCATGGCACTCATGTCTGGGCATCACCCAGGGAGGTCTGGCCTCAACGTGGTGAAATCAGAACTGTCAGCCTTCCTGTCTAAAGGGACCATAGGCAACATCCTGAAAACTCTCCCCGCAGTCTGGTTAACACTAAACTTTGACTTCTGACTCAGCCTCTCTTCCCAACACAAAGACATCTAAGGTCAAAAGGAGGGGAAAGATTCCTGCAGATCAAGCTTTCAGGCTACCCTGCAGTCTGGGATTTCCTGGTGGTCTTCCATCCCAAGGACAAGGAATACACAGAAAAAAGGGAGATAAGGGGGAAATTAGCCCACTTCTTTTCCTAATTAACACAGATACATTGCAACTCTTGAGAAAAGAGCCTTGGTGGTGCAGGCTGTTAAATGCCTAGCACTTAAGTTCCAGCTGCCTGCAATTACTGCAGGCTTGAATCCCACCAGGCTCAAGGTTGACTCAGCCTTCCATCCTTCGGGGTAGGTAAATTGAGGACCCAAGATTGTTGGGGGCAATAAGCTGACTTTGTAAAAATGCCGCTTAGTAATAAGCAGGCATATACAATGGAAGGAAGGCTATTGCTGAGCGCACTGGGTTGCGCTCCAAACATTGTAAGCCGCCCTGAGTCTCCGGAGAAGGGCAGCATATAAATATGAATTTAAAAAAAACAAGCATGAATAACCAAACCAAGCTACAATCTCTTTGAAATCTGCCCAAATGTGGACATTTGTGGTTGCAAATGCAGAAGAAAAATAAAATAAAAACCCTTCCACGAGGTAATAAAATTAAAGTGGAAGCTGGTATATATATAAAAAGATCAAACACTGTTTTATTAGACTGGAGTACACTGGAGCAGGAGGCAGAGCAGAACAATTTTAAAAACTATTCCAGTCTAAGGTAAGAAAGTTCTTTAAAAAAATCTTTTTCTGCAAGATTTGCTGGAACAACGTTTTCAGGTTTTAAATAAAACGATAACTGTTTTTTTTTTCATGTTTCCTCCAATTCCATTAGCACGTGGCTGATCTTGTTTGGATTTAATGTAGGTATGTTTGTGTCTGTGTGTATTACATTATTTTATTTTATTTTTTAAGAAACATAATAAACACAAATACAAACTAAAAGAAAAAAAGGAAAAGTGAAGAAAAAAAGAAAAAGACAACAACAATAATAAAGTGGCTTTTAACTTTTATCACACCAAGCATAAGTCAACATATATCTTTTCACTCTCTTTTAAGTTCACCCATTTCCAAAAGAGCCATCATTTCTTGTTGTAGCTGTTCAATGTCCTGATCCTTTTTCTTGATTTATCTTTTGTATTCCCATTTTGGTAATCTCAATTTTGTTAAAAACATTTAAGATAAGAAAAAGTTATAGCTGGCTTAGCCATTTTAACTCTTTCCTGTCTGGTCCTTTGGTTCCCTCTAGTGTCCATCTGCAGCCTTCATCAAGCCTCAGTTCCTAATATGGATTTAATTCCGGTTCAGTGGTTTCCCACGAATATATTATTTAATTATATACTTGCTTTTCAGGTCTTGCAGCAAAAACAACCAATATTCCAAATCTGTCTGATCTCCCAATCTGTTTAAGACTTTCTTAAATCAAGACACTTTTCTTCCCTGCGTTTATTGCATATTATTATAAATTTTTGAAGCTATGTTTAAAAAAATTTAAATCCAAAAAAAGTTAATACTCACTAGGTGACAAATTAAGCTTGCTGTTTTGAAGGCCTTTAGTATGCATATTAAAGTAGCTAAATCAAACATTTCCAAAAGTGAATAGAAATGGTATATAGGGTTTCCTGCATGAGCAAGGGGTTTGACAGAAGACCACCAAGGTCCCTTCCAAATCCAACTATATTATTCTGTTATTCAGAGTGACTGGCTCTGCCACTGTTGTGAGCAAACCTCTCATCTCCCTCAGCTCTTGACACTGAAACCCATGGGAGACCAATGTTTCATGGTCTCCTCGTGAGGAGCTGCCATTCAGTGTATTTATGGGGTATCTCCTGATCTCTTCATCTCCCATTCCTCCAAAGCATCAGTCTACTCATTGGTCTTTCATTCTATATAGCAGCCATTGTCGCCACTCATTTGCAAAGACATCTTCAGTCAGCCATGGAAACCTGATCTTGTTTGGATTTGAGACCACCAGGATATCTGATGATGTAAACTAAACTGGGGAATTGGAAGAGGTTCTGGAAGAAGGAAATGAAATGCCAGGAGCCGAGTCCATCTTAATGTATTGCCATTTTTAAAGACAAATGCTAAACGCTAACTTAAAGTAATATTTAATAAATTGGCTGTATCCAATGAGGTTACCCATCCTTGTTTTGTGAATGAATTTAAAGTGCTGCAGGGAACTCCTGCAATGAATCTTTTTTTTTTTGGCTTTATATTGCAAAATGAATCACTTGGATGGAGTGAATTGCAAGAGGTTGTCAGTACTTATCCATATGTGGAACTCCAGAGACCATCAGTCCTCCCCACCTCTGATGGAAAGGGGAGAACACTCAGAGGCTTAAAAACTCCAACCAGCCATCAATTAAATTTCTGCCATTTAACAAGTAAGGGGCTTAGGGCAAACCTCTCCCCTGTGGCTGCCAGCTCCACTTTCATTTTCTTCTAGTAGCAATTACAGGCAAGCCAAGAGAACATCCAATTCTTAAAATAGCGCCTACTTCTTTTTTTAATTTTTTCCTCCATCCCAAAAAGTGCTGTGAAAGATTCCAGGAACAGGAGAGGATAGGAGTTAGTGCAAAAGGCTCTCCCAGCCAAGCTGAGGTTACAACCTTCGGCAAGGTGGAAAAGCCAGCACCAAAACAAGAGCCTTTCTCGCTCTGATTTTCTCTTTCAACAGCAGTTTCAACATCCTGTTGGAAGGAAAATGAAATATTTTAGGATATACTAAAAAGGGAGAATATTTCCCCTAAAAAGAGAAGTAGAAACTCAGAAGCAGAAACTCACCTCAGAAGCAGGAGCTCACCCCCACCTTTGTTAATGAGTGGGCCATTGAGGCCTGGGCCAGAGTATTCTGCATAACAAAGCCCTCTACCCATCTCACCACATGGCCTGAGAAGATTGCATCAGCCAGCACTCAGGTGAAACCATGTGGTCCAGACATCACCCCTGGGGGTCTGACAGCCAATGGGATACATTTCTTACACAGGAACAGGAAACACTAAGGGTCTCTCAGCAGCTTGGCCCTTCTTTTCCTTCACCCAACATCTTGAAGCATATGGTTGTCCTTTTCACTTTGGAGCTCCAAGCCATGTGATCCTGTCCACCATTAAACCATCTTTCCAAACAGCCTCCATGTTTTCAGTGTCTTTTTCCCCGCTTGGAACTGAACCCAGAAGGATAATTCTTCCAACAATCCTATACAAGTAGCCCTCGACTTACGACCACAATTGAGTCCAAAATTTCTGTTGCTAAGGGAGACAGTTGTTAAGTGAATGTTGCCCCATTGTATGATCTTCCTTCCAGCGTTAAGGGAATCACTGCAGTTCTTAAGTTAGTAACATGGTTAAGTGAATCTGGATCAGTGGTGGGATTCAGCTGGTTTGCACCAGTTCAAGAGAACTGGTTGTTAACTTTCTGAGCAGTTTGGTGAATGGGTTGTTGGAAGAAATCATTAACCGGTTGTTAAATTATTTGAATCCCACCACTGATCTGGATCCCCACTGTCAGAAGGGGAAATCACCTGATCTCGGAACCACCCTAAATACGGACCTGCTGTCAAGCATCCAAATTTTGATCGTGTGACCATGGGGATGCTGCAGCGGTCGTTAAGTGTGAAAAAACGGTCACAACTTACTTTTTTCAGTGATCTTGTGACTTTGAACGGCCACTAAACGAACTGTTGTTAAGTTGAGGACTACCCGCACAAAAGATCTGGTTGTAAGTAAGGTGACCAACTTTTTTAAAATGAGACGGAAGACACAAATAAATTGAAGTAAAAAAAACAAAACCACTTGTGCGTGCGCACTCTTGCGCATGGCACAATCTCTCAAAACAATTCTCCTGTGTGGAGCGCATGCGTCTCATAATCGCGTCTTGCCGCACTGTACCGAGCCTTGATGAATCGCCATGTCAAATACAAATACGTCACATCACACGCAACGGATCCGATCAGCATCCATCAAATACGGAGATTTACAGATTAGTCTTCAAATATTGAAAAGGAGGACAGGTGGGAGGACACTTTCCGAGAAAGGACAGAACTTACAAAAGGAGGACTGCCCTCCCTAAAGGAGGACGGTTGGTCACCTTATTGTAAGGAACTTACAGAGGTCATCTGCTTTAACCCTCTGCTAACAAAAAATAGTTACTGTATTCTTGTAAAGCAGTGGAAAAATTCCTTTTATCTGAATTTCCCCATCCTCATTTATGCAAATAGCCACAACTTGATGCAACTACTTCTCACCTGCTTAAAGATTATTCACAACCAATCAAGCAGTCAAGCTCTTGCGCTCCCCCTCTCTCCGCACCCTCTTTCTCTCTTTCTCTCTCTCTCACACACGCACACACACACACACACACTCATCTTACTAAGCATCACACCTGCCTAGCTCATAGGGTGTTTTTATTTTGCATTTCATTTCATTTCATTGTATGTGTTTTTGGTCAGATTGCACTGCGTTTCACTGCTCAGAGAACTTTGATTATTGTATATTTTTATAAAATGAAATAGGTAAATAAATGCTTGGCAGTTGGCAAGTTGACTGCCTTTTTTCAAACTCGCTACTAGCCTTAACAATTAGATTCTTTTTTCCTCCTCTTCCTCCTCCTCCTTCATGGAAGAGCTGGGAAAAAGACATTTTGGGACAGGCTGAACTCTCTTAATGCTGTCCTTCAGGTTTCTTGTTCAGACAGGCAATACCATTAACAAGCTCAAAAAAAACCCAACCAAAGCAGTTATTATTATTCAAATCTGTCAGATAACAGCAGAGAATTGGTTTTGCCCTGAGGCCAAGCAATACCTTTAGGATTTTACATCAGCTAAAACCCTTTTCTGGCAATGTGGGAAGGAAAAGACCAAAGGGCATTTCACAGAGCAGAGACACCACTGAAAACCACTGGGCCCAGTAAGCTAGGGGTTGATGGAGTGGCATGGACAGTTTTTGGCATAAAATGGAGTTGTTGGGGCAGACAAGAGAAGAGAGAGAACGCAGTCAAAACACACTCCCTGATCCTCTCAACTGGACATTCGTTCTGTTCCTTTCCTGTATCAGCAACTCCAAAAAAGTTCATTGGAGTATTGGAACACAACCCAACAAAAGAGCAAGTGCCAAACTTTACATAACAGGTTGCCAAGTCTGGCACCAGAATCTTTGATTCCCTAGCTAAACTTACAAAACGCCTGGGGTTGCTGTAAATCCTCTGTTTAACAGAGTAATAAGAGGAAGCGATATTTATTAATAAGCAGAATGTCCACATTTGCTAATCCAAGGTCATTTAAACTGAGCACACACATTAGCCTGTTTCTGGCAAACAGTTTATATCCACCAACAAGCAATATTGTTCTTTGAATTCTGATTAAGCTCATAATTAATAAAAACATTCTTACCACTTAGCCACATACACACACGTGAAAAGGGGGGAAATCAAAAGTTTGTGAGTGTTTTACCAAAATTTCCCATATCTATCTGTCTATTATCTATCTGCCTGCCTGCCTGCCTGCCTGCCTGCCTGCCTGCCTGCCTGCCTACGTACATACATACTGTTGTCCCTCCCTCCCTCTCTCTCTCTGTCCTTTTTCCCCATTTGGTCTTTTTCCTATTTTCCATTTGGGGATCTCCTTTTTTCTTCACGTTCATGCAAACCTCTGTATCTTGTCATCTCTCTGTGTCCCCCACCCCACACCCAGGCCACTGAGGATCAAGGGGGAGTGAGAGAGAAGAAAACAGCAGCAACCACAGGAGCAGAAGATCCTGTCATGATGCATCCTCATGACAATTCCATCTAGAGAGAGAAAGAGAACCCCACCTTGTCCCCTATCCCATCTATCGTAACTGGCAGTGACAAATCTTGGGCCAGTGGTTTTGCAGGAAGTTAGCACCCACCCCTCTCCTAGAAAAATGAAATATCCTGGGAAATATTAAAAAGGCAGAATATTTCCTCTAAAAAGAGTAGAAACTCAGAAGCAGAAACTCACCTCAGAAGCAGAAGCTCACCCCCACCTTTGTTAATGGGTGGGCCATTAAGGCCTGGGCCAGAATACTTTACATAACAAAGATCTCCAGGTAAAGCTATAGCTATGGTCCAAAGCCCTTTCAGTGCATCATCATCCAGCAAGGCTCAACCAAGCCTGGAACTCAGGACAGCCTACAGAGTTGCCTCTGCATGGCCTCATGGGAGTCTGACAACCAATCAGAATACAAGCTCTAATTCAAATCCCAACAAAGGTACTCAGGCACTCTCAGCCCTCAGCCCCTTTTTCTTGATCTCTCCCTTCACCTTGAAGCATGTGATCATCCTTCCTTTTCACTCTGGAGCTCCAGGCCATGTGGTCCTCCTGTCCACCATTAAACCATCTTTCCAAACAGCCTCCATGTTTCCAGTGTCTTTTTCCCCCACTTGGAACTGAACCCAGAAGGATAATTCTTCCAACAGTTTGACTGGCTTAGCTAGCTCCCTTAAGACTTTAACAGTTTGTCTCAGTAGCCACAACCACCCTAAAATAACCCACACGCTGAAAAGCGTTGGGAGTGGGGGTGGGAGACTGGAAATGAGAAGAGTTTGAAAGTAGGGCTTGCCAGTTTATGTTTTATCTCGGTTACTACCAATGAAATGTTGCTTTGGAAATTCAAATACGGTCTGGCCAAGACTAATTAAAAAAAAAAGGTAATCGTGCTGCCTGACCATTTTCTCAGTCCCCTCACTCTGCAGATGATGCAATGGTTGCTTTCAGGAAAGCGTCAACTTGTTTCAAATCCCTCACGACCCACCACTCTTCCTCACTTTCCGGGCAGGTCAATTTCATCTACTTTTGTCTCTTGCTAGACAAGTGGTTTAAAGTGCTTATTGGATGCTCACCAAAAAAGGACATTGGACAAGAAGTGCTTACATGACTTAAACAATACAATTATCTTAGTTCGTGCTCCAGGCACCCCCGGCTGCAAACATACCATCCGACCGTCTTTCTGATTAACAGGATGTCGCTCTTGTCTACAAGCTTCCAAATTATTTACCCCTCGGTAAAAGGCTGATTGCTAAGAAAATGAAGCGATGCTGTGGAAAGAAACAATCGAAGGAAACAAGCTTGCTTTTCAAATTATGGCGATGTTTCCTTGTGCAGGTTTTGGGGCTGCAAATTCAATTTGCATCAACTTTCTTAGGAACAACAATGTTGTCCCCCAGTCCTTTGCCTCTTCAACTGTCCTATTCATGTAGTCTGTGCATGAATTGGAACTAAAAGTTATTTACCAGAGCGTATTGAGATGGGAGGCGAAAACCTTTTCATCTTTCAAATCCAGAAAGTGCACGCTCTCTATTCTCTGGCCAAGAGGTAACTGTTCCAAATGTGCCCTTTTTCAGTTCCAATTCCCCCAATTCAGGGAGATTTCCCGTAGCCAATAAATGCACTGACATAAGGTGCTTCAAATACGCCCCACAGGTCAGGCACAATATTTTCCCTGGCAAGGGGCTGACAGCCAGGATTCAGGGGTAGAAATATGAGGGGACTGGCTAATGAAACCTTAGTAAGGGGGCATCTTTTTCCATCATTGGTCATCCTAAATTCAGTCTTGTAGGACAGAAATCGAACTGCTGCCCTGAAAAGAGGAGGCTTCAATTTATTCATTTCTCCAGGACTTGCTCTCTGCCTCCTTACCACAGCCATGTGCCCAGAACAGTTCACAAATGTTTCCTAGCTTTTTGGAATTTTGGGAATGGAAGTGGCTCCTTCTGTATTAGGAGAATTAGATAGGGATACGTTAGGAGGTTGAGGGTAGGGGGCACTGACCAGGCCTAGCTGCCCTGGCATCCAAATGCTGGTCCAGAGTCCAGACTAGCCATCTTTGCACGCCTTGAACACAGCGATGCAGGAGACGATGCAGAGTTTTGTCTTGGGCCAAAGCAACCTGGCTAAGGCCCTTACAGACCCAAGGCCTTTCAGAAACAATCAGGCATTAAAGCCACATTCAGGACCTGTTCATTGTCAGCCTGTCAAGCTTGGAAAAAGCTATTATGTCTCGGGCAGGCAGGCCACTGCAGCAGACACAATTGTCCTTCCTCCCTCCAATTAAAAATTTTCCTCTGCGTATTCTGCCTACAATTGCTTCTGGCCTGTTTTTTGTTCATACACTTTTCTGCTTGAAAACAAGAGCCGGGGAGATAGAAACACATGCACCAAGAGCAAGGCCATAAAAGCTGACTGCCTTTAAATGGGGGAGTCAGTTTCCCCTTGCCCCTTTCTCTTTCCTACCCCTAACATTCTTCAAATATCTAAGATCGATGCAATCAGAAAACCAGCGTTGTGGTGGAAGGACTGGATTTTGCAGGGCTAGGTCCACCCTAGAGAGCCACAACGCACGATGAGACATCCCGACACACCACTGCCTGTTTTTCCCTCCCGCTTCTCTTCAACAGAGATATCATACAGCATTTAATTCTCCATTAATTTGCAGGCCAAACTTTGCGGACTCGGATCAAGGGGCAGGACTCCGCTGATCTGGCAGGTGGTGAAACATAAACCTTGATTAGACCTTGGACAAGATGCCACCAGGAAGGTCCAGGATGGAAGGCTAAGCTGGAAAATACAGAAAGCTGCTAGAAGAAGCCGGCAGCAAATCACTCTGAGACTGCTGAGGCAAATAGAACTAAGGAAAAAATTTCCTGACACTGAGAACAATTCATCAGCGGGAAGGCTTTGTGGGTGCTCCATTACTGGATGTTTTTAAGAAGAGATTGGACAGCCATTTGTCTGAAATGGTATAGATTCTCCTTCTCGAACATGGGGTTGTACTAGATGACTTCCAAGATCCCTTCCAACTCTCCTATTTTATGTTCTGCGTCATGGCTTTGGCCATGCAGTCCTTTGGAGTCAATTTAATTTTACCATTGTTTTTTCCTCCCTGCCCATTTGAGAATTCATCCAATTCCTCTTTTTTTTTCCCCAGCACTTTCCCTATCCCCACAATATTGGGGTGAGGGGAGGCAACTGTTCCTGGGAGACCAAGGACCTGAAGCCAATAAAAATGCATAAGGCAAGAGAGATTCCTTCTTTCAGCCCTTTTAATCGAGGCAAACCAACCACACCGGAAATAACTAGTTAGCATTTACCTCCATTGCTTGTTGAGCCTAGACGATTGTTTATGACGCCAAATTACACAAAGAAAGAGGCATCTTTCATTCGTTCCAGAAAAACTGACCCAGAGTGGATGGTTTATTCCACCGAAACCAGGGAAGGATGATTATGCCAAGATGATATTTAGCAGATGGGAAAGTTTGCATTATTGGCAACATTTCTTCTCTTAGGGTTAAGTAATGTTTGCAGGCTCATCCAAAATGTGGCTGGCTAGAAAGAAAAATGATCTTCTACTCCATTTTTTTGAAAGCCACACACAGATAATTAAGTCAGGAAAAAACAAAATTGCAGGATATTTGTTTTACTTACAAACCTCAGCTCTGCACATAAAGCTCCTTCACAACAGAGTGATGGAATTAACAGAATGTAATAGTTAATTTGGTATTTTTGTTATTCTTGAAAACCTTCAAGGCAGCTATTAATACATCTATTTTTAAAATGCAGATGAAAAATCCGAGCGTTTCGGTTTTATACAATGTATTTCTATTAAATAGCAACTGAGGGTATAAACCAATATATAAACAAACTTGGTTTGGACACTGTGCTAAACCAACAGGATATACTGTAAATTTGACTTTAGTTTAGCATGCCGAATGGCTCTAGTTTCTATGGTTTGTGCTCAGCGTACTGTGCAAAACTAAAAAAACAGTATCAAAATAAACAAATCATAACAAATAAACAAATCTTAACAGAATAATAGAATTGGAATTGGAGGTCTAGTAATTGAATCTAGTCCAAGTCTAATAAGGGGGCGGGGCGGGGCAGGGGTGTTGCGTGCACATGCGCAGGGGGATGGGGTGCATTGCATTGTGGGTGCCGGCACACATAGCACACGCTTTCAGCATACCACAACAAAAAGGTTCACCATCACTGCCCTATATAATTTTGGACGAATAGTCATCCAATTTCTTCTTAAAAGCCTCCAAGTGATGGAGCATCCAAAACTTCTAGAGGCAAGCAGTTCCACTGATTTAATTGTTCTGATTGTCAGGAAATTTCTTCTTAGTTCTAGACTGGTTGTCTCCTTGATTAGGTTCCATCCATTGCTTCTTGTCCTGTCTTCAGGTGTTTTTGGAGAATAGATCGATCCCTTCTTCTTTGTGGCAGCCCCTGAGATATTGGAACATGGCTTGATTGTGACCCTTACGACCGATTCAGAACAAATCAAAATAGAATTCCAGGTCTGAAGATTTACTTGGAAGATGCCACTTGGATTGATTCTTTAACCCATAATAGTCCTTAGCATAACACTGCATTGCATAACAAAAATACAATTAGTGAATGTTCCACATTAGTCTACAAGGAAGTCCTGGGTCCAGGTTGCTCATCGAAACTAACATTTCCAGATGAGGGAAGGGGCTTGGCA
Source organism: Naja naja (assembly GCA_009733165.1). Classification (NCBI taxonomy): domain Eukaryota; kingdom Metazoa; phylum Chordata; class Lepidosauria; order Squamata; family Elapidae; genus Naja; species Naja naja. The sequence continues at coordinate 5,504,243 of CM019158.1, read as the reverse complement.
CAGGCTGAATAAACTCCCACAAAGTCTTCTCTATCTGCTTACCACTGAATTAATCATTTGGCACAGCCAGCTTCTGACAGGCAGGAATCTGTTATGCAGGAAGAGGATGCTCAGAATGGATGGAGTCAAATTAAAGATTTTGCCATTCCTCGCTGAGCTTGGTTTATCGCATAGCATGCAACCAATTTTCCTTAATCTGCAAGCACCGATTGACATCGTAGCACAATCACTGTGATTCTTGCTTTGCTTCCAGATTGAGTACAACTACTCCGATAATCAGTGAGAGGAATGGATCCAAGGCCCAGATTAGTCATATTGTGATGAAGGAAAACATCTATTTCCCCCTGGAACTCTCCGAGGTCCTGAAATGGGTACATGATAGTGTTATGATGTCCCTTGGCCCTCTCAAATAGATGGGCCGAAGCCAATATGAAACAGCAGCTAAGGATTCAGTTCAAGGTAATGTGGTGACTCAATGGGCAATGACTCTCATCCAGAATTTCAAACCAAATTTAGAATTTAAAGAGGTAAAGTCAGAAGCTAGTGCTGGGCAGCTATTATGGCCAACAGATGTACTTAACGTCTTTTAGGAAAGCCAAAGTAAATGAAGTCACAAAGCCAAGCTAAATGAAGACGTAAATCCTTACATTCCCCCAAATCTCAAGGAATGGGCTCCAAACAAGAAAAAAAGAAAGAAATCTTAATCCGACTCTCAATCCTAGGACCTTGACTTCCTGCTCTTGACTTTGCTGATTCTACACGGTGACTCAAATCAGAGGACAAGAACTTTGTAATGGAGCCCTGACTCTGTGCACAGAAGTGGTTCAATCTTCAGCTTGTCCATTTTTAAAGTTTCCCAGAACAGATGATGGAAAAATAAACCCTCTCTGTCCAAGAGCCTTTGATTTAATGGCCTTCTCAATCAGGAGGAGGAGGAGGAGGTGAGATGGAGATTGTTTATATGTTGTAATTAAAAAGTATGATTTTTTTTTTAGCATTGAGCCAAGCCTTGGTAACTTGACAAACACGTCCATATGGTTTGCTTGGCAATAACATGGAGGCACTTTGCCAACATTGTTTTTCCAACATTCCAATCCAATTTCTAATCATGGGATTCTATGGTATTCTCCAGTCTAACTCCTAAATAGATATGAACTTGCTTAGCATTGTCAGGTCATCCAGAGGTAGCTAGGTGCTGCATCTTAATGAGGTCTTCCCATGATACAAATACCTATTTTCCGTGCTTGTGCTTTATCTCAAGCAGGCCTTTGGCAACTTTAAGACCTGTGGACTTCAACTCCCAGAATTGGGTGGCTGGGGAATTCTGGGAGTTGAAGTCCACTAGTCTTAAAGTTGCCAAGATTGGATACCTGGATCTAAAGCCTCCTCCCCATTTTCCAGGACATTTTTCCCCCCATTTCCTAATCCTAACCCTAACCCTAACCTTGTTGATGACCCCATTATGTCAAGGACCTTGGAGTACTCATTCTAATGATCTAAGTGCTAGAGCCCTCTGTAACTACATAGCCAAAAAGGCATTAGGAGTTGTTAACCTAATCCTGCGTAGCTTTCTCTCCAGTAATATCGCACTACTAACTAGAGCATACAAAACATTTGCTAGACCAATACTTGAATACAGCTCGTCAGTCTGGAACTTGCACTACACATCGGATATTAATACAGTTGAGAAATATTTCACAAGAAGACTTCTCCACTCCTCTTATACCTTATGCCACCAGACTTGAAATTTTAGACAACCTAGAACTACGCCGCCTTCAGTCTGACCTAAGTGCTGTACATAAAATTATCTATTGCAATGTCCTACCCATCAATGAATACTTCAGCCTCAACCACAACAATACAAGAGCACAAAATAGATACAAACTCATATCAACAAACTTGATTGCAGGAAATATGACTTCAGCAACAGAGTGGTCAATGCCTGGAATGCACTACCTGACTCTGTGGTCTCTTCCTCAAACCCCCAAAACTTTAACCTTAAACTATCCACTGTTGACCTCACCCCTTTCCTAAGAGGTCTATAGGAGGCATGCATAAGCGCACCAACGTGCCTACCGTCCCTGTCTTAATGTTTCTTTTTATTTGTATCCATTTCATGTATTCATAACCGTGTTTATACTTATACCTGTTATCTAATACTTGTGTCAGCTTTGGAAGCCATATGCCACGCTGCCACATAGTCTGAGAAAGTGGGAGGGGGGTGATTTCAATTAAGTAGCTCTAAGTAGACAAAATAAAATGCTTTTATTAGTTCAAGGTCATTTAGTATGGTGCAGGATGAAATAAGGATCTTACTTTTGGACGGATCATGATTGGGCGATGACAGCCAAGAAGGGATGGATTTGTAGTTTGGGAAATTAGTGGATTTGTAGTGTGGGAAGCCTGAAAACTTTTAGATTCGGGTTCCACAGATGTGCCAGTTGCTATTCTAATAAAGGTACTTTTGAGATAAGTTTGTCTCAGAGTTACTGATTGGAATGGAGGTTTGCTGGAACGCCGATAACTTGCTTGACAAACAAACAAATAAATAAATTTTGAGGAAAAGAGAGGTGGGCAAACAGCTCAACACCCTGAAGCTCTCCAAACCCCAGATTCTCCCCAACAGTAGAAGCAGTGTACTCAGATTCTCTATAAAAAAAAGAAACCAAAATTCTAAAGCAACCCAATAATGAACTAAAACTGAACTTTTGAAGTGGGGGGAGGAAAGACCTTTGCAAAATGCATTTTTACTACAATACCAATCATTATACAAAAGACTCCCTTCCAGTACAAAATAGAAAGGTCCAACTCACACAACAGATAACGTTATCAAAGTCAGCAGGTTGGAGTCATTTTCCATACTTAAGGAGAAGGGATGAAAGGTAAATTCTATTTCTCCAAGGAGCCTTGATCCAAAAAGTACAGACGAAGGAAGAAGGCAACCTCTTGATCATTTTTGCTCTGACAGATCTCGCTAGAAGGAACCCCACAAAGACAGGTAGATAACTTTATTAAGCGGAGAGGCAGACAGGCAGGAAATGGAAGAAGGAAGAAAAGGGGGAGGCGAGAATTAAGACAGCCAATATGTCTTTTCAGTCACGCTCCTGGAATGACAGAGAATGGCAGAGGGGAAAAAAATCCACTGCAAATTAAAATAAAAGGAAAATACAGGCCAGTGTTGCAAAACCTGGAAGCTGGTAGAACAGCACGCCCCATTTCTGAATCACTCAAAAGATGCTTCTCTGAGTGGTAGCACAGAAGATGACCAAAAACTGATCTTCATCAGATCCCTCGCATGTAAAACCTCAGGAGAGAGACTTGTTAAATTAAATTCCGTTTGGTTCTGTTCCAATTAAGCACCTGAGATCCAAATCTTTGCTTTCCAATTTGCCTTGTTTAGGTTTTATCTTTAAAAGAAGCCCAATTCCAAAAAAATATGTTTTCTAGAAATCTTTTTAAAATGCAGGTGGATTTGGATACCTGTCTAATTATTTTTCATGGCTTGGCAGTCTGGATGAACTAGCCAACTATAGTGTATTCAAGAAATCATGATTTAAGCGAAGCAGAGCTGAGCTGAATGTGCTAAGTCCTGCCTGGTTCTCTGCCCAGGCCACAAACAGTAGGTTAAAAGTACAGGGAAGTGGATTTTAGCAAAATGTTCTGGGAAAAGCATCAAAAAAATTAAGAAATGTCTGCTAGTGAATCAATCCATCCCAAAGAAGGAGTAACTCTCTTCTAGAAACATTTAAACACAGACTGCTGAGTTTTCTGTACTTGATGCTGCCTTGCCAATCACGCGTGCCCTCAAAGGGAAACCAAATGACCTCAAGGAGAAATACCCACTCCCTGCTTTGCAAAGCCCAGTGCAAACCCCAAACCCAAACATCTCGAACAAGAATCCCCAATCTTTACAGCATCACTCCCTCCCTCCTACCCCCCAAACCGTCTTTCTGACTTTTCAGAATCTCTTCTCCTTTCCCACCCAAACATCTGTTAAATCCATCTGTTGTTTTCCAAATGCATAAAAATACACTTAGGGCCCACACCCCACTCCCACCTTCCTCGCAATCTTCTGCCAATCTCCCTATCAGCCTCAACCTTCCGATTACACCCCTGCTACTCTTCACAGCGCTTCCCTCCCATCTTAATTTTAAATTTTGAACTATTCTTTCTCTCTCTCTCTCTAAAATTCATGTCCTCACACCCTCTCTTTGGAATTTCTTTGCGTTTCCCAGGGCCAAGCCCTGCTCCAGATAAAAGCTGCAAATGGACTCAAAGCTGTCCAAGTTAAGCAAGGTTAGATTGTTTCTCCTGACCCACCAGCCATGAGCACTGAGGTTAAGGTGCAAGAGAGGGCATGTAAGAGGAGGAAAAATAACCTGCGAAGTAAGAAATATGCCAGGGAGGGGAGGGAGTGGTGAGGACACACCTTGGCCAGTGCAGTACACACATTTGGAGCCTTAGATTCACCTTCTGCAGAAAAAACAATTACTACCAACCTGCCTTCAATCAAGGACCTGTATACTGCAGGAGTCAAAAAGAGGGCTGGGAAAATATCTACAGACCCCTCACATCCCGGACATAAACTGTTTCAACTCCTTCCCTCAAAATGACACTATGGAGCACTGCACACCAGAACAACTAGACACAAGGACAGGTTTTACCAAATGCCATCACTCTGCTAAACAAATAATTCCATCAACACTGTCCAACTGTTTACAAAGTCTGCACTACTATCACTATTAATCTTCTCATCACTCCTTATCGCCCATCCCCTCCCACTTGTGACTGTATGACTGTAACTTTGTCGCTTGCATCCTTACGATCTCTATTGACTGTTTCCTAGTATGATTTGATTGCTTATTGTCCCCCTATGACTATTATTAAGTGTTGTACCTGATGATTCTTGACTCTTGATGAATGTATCTTTGCTTTTATGTACACTGAGAGCATTTGCACCAAGACCAATTCCTTGTGTGTCCAATCACACTTGACCAATAAAGAATTCTATTCTATTCTATTCTATTCTATTCTATTCTATTCTATTCTATTCTATTCTATTCTATTCCATTCCATTCCATTCCATTCCATTCCATTCCATTCTCATGGTCAGTGCAAAAATTCACTTCAAAATAAATCTGCCAGGTGGTCTTATCTACCCAGTTTGCAGAGTGTATTAGGCTATATAGTTCAGCCACACTTCCCTGGTGTTTTTAAGTTCAGCCACTTCCTCCTCCTTAGGTAAGAAAAGTCTCATTAAGTATCCACTCTGCCTGGCCCACCCTAACTGTTTTTGGAGAGTGCTTGTCAGAATCCTTTGGGAAACTGGGACAAGCATTTTTTTTTAGAAAGGGGGAACTCTTTTTCCACTGCATCTCCTTAGCAGCCTGGGTTCACTAGCATGCAGCTTCTGGAGACAGAGGCCCTCTTTAGATCTTTCGATATTGGCAAAGGAATACTTCAAAAAAAAAAAAAACCCTAACCAGGGAAAAATTCTTCCTTGGAAAGGGCAGCGCAGGAAGTCCTGCCATTTGTTTGTTTTTCTAACGGGCCTCTCTCCTCCAAACCCACACTGCAGGAAGCAGTCATGGTCTCCGGCATCCCTTGCCGTATTTCCATCATGTTTGTGTGTAGTAAAGAACGTGCCCCACCCAGCGGGTCGAGAAAGGGTTTTCTTGGTTCAGCTGCCTACTTAGAACTGTTGGCCTGGAGTAGCTTGCAAACACCCTGCCAAGGGGAACGGTTCCAAGAACACCTCCCATCTATATTCTACAGTGGTGTACCAGTGCTAACCAGGATGCCAGCCAGCCGAAAGCGCCCTTTGTGAGCATCCTCCATTCCACCGCCTCCCCCAAGCCAATTCTCCCACACCCTGCCCAAAACTCTACCCTGAGTGGATTTAATGTTTGCCTGGTCTTTTAAGTCCTTTGCTGTACATCCCGCTGCAAGTCCTTTATCTGTAGATCATCATCATCATCTTCATTTAATGACCCCATAATCCCTTGCGGGGTGGAGTCTGGGCAACTGAATGGATCAAGCAGAAGGTTTTAATGTCTGGATGCCCTTCCTGTCACCAATGCGGAGTTTTGTTCAGCAGAATATATTTTCATTGTGCCCAGAGAGAGAAATATCTCCCTCTACCTAGGATTAAACTCACAGCCTCCTGATTGTGAGGCGAGAGCTGTACCCCTAAGCCACCGCACCACTCCCTTTTCCTGCAGGTAGGGATGATTAAGTAATGGAATTTCTTTTCAGGATACAGCAAAAGTGGACTGGAGCCCAGGTCGGAAAATCTGTCAGAAGAAGAAGACAGTAGAGTCCACCGTGTGAAGTGTTAACCCCACTTCATAATGCATTTGGTAAGATTGCAGTTGGAATATTGCGTCTAGCTTTGGTCGTCACGACATTAAAAAAGATGTTGAGACGCTTTCTAGAGTGCAGAGAAGAAGAACAAAAATGGTTAGGGCAGCTGTGGGCAAACTACGGCCCGGGGGCCGGATCCGGCCCGTTCAGCTGTTCTATCCGGCCCGCGGAGCCGAAAGAGCGGAGGGTTCTCTTGCTCTCCCAGGCTATGTGAAGTAATCTAACTTTGAATTTATATTAGTTCACACAAACACTCCATCCATGCTTTTGTTCCGGCCCTCCGGTCCAGTTTAAGAATCCATTGTGGCCCTCAAGTCAAAAAGTTTGCCCACCTGGGTTAGGGGATGGGACGCTAAAAGATACAAAGAACAGTTGCAGGAATTGGGTATGCCTGGTTTAATGAAAAGAAGGACAATGATAGCAGCATTCCAGTATTTGAGGGTCTGCCGCAAAGAAGAGGGGGTCAATTTATTGTCCAAAGCACCTGAAGGCAGCACAAGAAACAATGGATGGAAATTAATCAAGGAGAAATCCAAATTAGGAGAAATTTCCTGACAGTTAGAACTATTAAATCAGCCTTGCCTCCAGAAGTTGTGGGTGCTTCAGCACTGGAGGTTTTTAAAAAGAGATTGGACAATCATTTGTCTGAAATGGTATAGCTTGGTATAGGAATCAGCTTCTGGGATCTTCTTTGATCTCTCCTTTCGAGACCTGAAGACTTGGCTGTTTCAGCAGGCCGGCCTGGATTGACCATGGGGGCGGGTAGTTTTAATAGTATTGTTTATTATTGTAATTTTAATTGTTTTTAGGTGTTCCTTGTAATTTAGACTTGTCTTTAGTTTAATATCTTTTTATTGTATATATCCTTCTTTTTATATGTTCGCCGCCCTGAGTCCTTCAGGAGAAGGGCGGCATACAAGTCTAATAAAATAATAATAATAATAATAATAATAATAATAATAATAATAATAATAGAGTTTCCTGCTTGAGCAGGGGGTACAAGACCTCCAATGTCTCTTCCATCTTTGTTATTCTGTTGTCTCCAATCACAGCTCAGTGAGGTATTAATTAAATATTCAGCTGATGAAATATACAGAGGAAACGGATCCTTCATCATAGGTGCATTCTATCCGGATATTGGCTGAGCTCCCGTCCCTGCCTGACCACAGTTTCCCCCATAGCCTTAGTGGACAGGAACCAATTCAGCAGTCCGGGGAATTCTGGAGCCATGTTGTACTGTTCCAGGATTGCTCTGAGAGGAACCAGGAAAAGGATATGTTTTTTTATGACAATATGTCTCTCTAGGCAGTCTCTCTGCGGAGGTTCGGCTTCCATTTGCCTTCCCGATGCCAGATTATTTTCCTCTCTCCCCACACCTGGCTGTGCTTCTCAATGGGAGAAGAAGAAACCAAGAAACTCACCACGCCAAGCTGGAAACCACTCGCCAAATTATAGCTCTTGTGCAGCCATTCTGTAACTGTGCCCAAAAAAAACCACGGGGCTGGATTTTTATTTCAAGCTGTACAGTTAATCTAATGACCACTTGCTGTGGGACAGGGAGATGACCTTAAAGAGTAATATTTTCCAGAAGAGTAAGATCTGCCCATTATCATTTACAAGGAAAGCCAGGACCCCGTGTGAAAGGTCAACAACAGACTCACTTATAAACTACAGGCTCACTTCTAAATCAGATCATAAAGTTGGTAAAGTGCTTTTTCCTCCTTAAGTAATAGTGCAAGGCATCACTTCAAGTGGAAAGCATTTATGGAAGGATCTGTTTGCACGGTATGTCATAACTAGAGGAAGCCACTGGCACAAAAAATAGCAACGGCCAAGTATTTGGGTAGCTTTAGAGAGAGAGACTGGGCCAATTCATAGAGAAGAAGTTTATGTATATGCCATCTCCAGAATAAGAAGGGATTTGGAGGGAAGAAATACCATCTTTCTATGTGTTGTTTATGGGATGGCTTCAGTGGCAAACAGTAGTATTAGTAGTCCTTGACTTACATTTGTTTCATGAGCATTCAAAGTTACAACAGCACTGAAAAAAGTGAGTTATGACTGCTTTCCACACTTTGCAGAATTCCAGGGGTGATTAAAATTCAGGCGCTTGGCCACTGGCAGGTATTTTTGACTGTCACACTGTCCTGAAGTCGTGTGATCACCTTCTGACAAGCAAAGTCACGATTCACTTAACAGCTTAACAGCTGCAGTGGTTGATTCAACAACCGTGGCAAGAAAGGTCATAAAATGAGGCAAAACTCACTTAACAACTGTCTTGCTTAGAAACAGCAACAAAAAGTGCCAGGAAATTTCTAAAAGCCTGGCACTCTTGACAAAACAGCCATTAATAGATACACGGACATTAACAACATCTATAGACTGTGCAAAAGAGACAATCAGCCAGCCCAAAAGAGAAAAAAGATTCCAGCAATTCTCCATCAGCAATCAGCACCCAGATCAGCATGGATTAACTGCAAGGTTAACTTCAGACCAATGATCAAGGAAACAACACTCCAATCAAGGAACTGATTGAAACAGCCCAACCAAAGAATCTCTAACTATTCCTCGTAGCAGAATACCTTATGCCACCAGACTTGAAATTTTAGACCTAGACAACCTAGAACTATGCCGCCTTTGGTCCGATCTAAGCATAGTACATAAAATTATCTACTGCAATGTCCTACCTGTCAATGGATACTTCAGCTTCAAGCACAACAATACAAGAGCACACAATAGATACAAACTCAAGGTAAACCGCACCAAACTTGATTGCAGGAATGTAGAATGTAGAAATACAACTTCAGCAACAGAGTGGTCAATGCCTGGAATACTCTACCTGACTCTGTGGTTTCTTCCCCAAACCCCCAAAACTTTAACCTTAGACTGTCTACTATTGACCTCATCCCTTTCCTAAGAGGTCTGTAGAAGGTGTGCATAAGCGCACCAATGTGCCTACCGTCCCTGTCCTATTGTTCCTTTTTATTTGTATCCATTTCATGTATTCATAACCATGTTTATACTTATACCTGTTATCTAATACTTGCTTGACAAATAAATAAGTAAGTAAAATAAAGACCATCTCCACCAACACTGACAGGGCAGCCCACTAGAATACAGGTAATCTTTGACTTATCGCAGTTCATTTAGTGACTTTCAAAGTTTCAACGGCACTGGAAAAAAAAGTGATTTATGACCATTTTTCACAGTTATAAAGCTTTGTAGCACTCCCCCCATCATGGTCATGTGATCAAAACTGAGATGTGCTTGGCAACTGGCTCATACTTCTGACCGTTGTTGTGTCCCAAAGTCACGCAATCCCCTTTTGCGAGGAGAGCGAACAGGGAAGCCAGGTTCACTTAACAACCGGCTTGGCAACTTATCGACTGCAGTTATTCACTTAGCAACTGTGGCAAGAAAGGTCGTAAAATGGGGCAAAGCTCACTTAACCAATTTTGGGGTCAACTGTAGTTGTAAGTCGAGGACTATGAACTGTATAAACCAGGGTTCTTGAAACTTGACAGCTTGAAGACTTGTGGACTTCAACTCTCAGAATTCCTCCTCCAGTCATGTTAGCTCAGGAATTCTGGGAGTTGAACTCCACAAGTCTTAAGCTTGCCAAGTTTGAAGACCCTTGATATAAACTGACAGTGAACTGCACTCCTTACTAGCACTGATGATGTTACCTAGTTGGGTAATGAAACATCTGCAAGAAAGCAATCAAGCTCAGAGAGCACCAAGGACCCCTCATGAAAAATATATTTGGCCATCAAGCTCCATTGATTCTTTCTCTATGGACATACATCTTTATATAACCTGAAGGGCTAGAATTGATTTAGGAGGAATCAAGGACAAAAAATAATACAAAGGTACAGAATTCTACTACCTCATGTTTACAGAATCATAGGGCCCGGGGAAAAAATTCCATTGGTGCTTTTCCAATCTTTCCTTCCTTGGTTCTGGCCTTTGCAAGTGATACACAACACCAGTTCCTCAAGCTAGAAATAGATCCAGGTACTACAGATCCAACAGAGAAGGAACAGATTTTATTACCAAGCAATTATTACATTTCAAATGCTGATTCATGACAGTAATAAAAGAAGTGGGTGTTACGATCCTTTTAAAAGAAATCAGTTAAATGCCAACAGATCAAAACATTGAAAAGCCAGGGGGGGGCAAAAAAAAGACTCCACCTTAAAGGACTTAAATTAGGCACCTTCATATTTCAATTCATAGTTCATTTCATTCACGTATAATAAGCACAATTTGATCCAGTTTACTGGGAAAGGGGACAGCAGCTACTTCTGGAAAACTCATTACTAAAAATAAACTAACAGCTATCTTTTGTTTATCCCCCCCGCATCTGGAACCATTTTCTATGTCTAATCCCTCTTTCATCAAATAATGTCAATAACCACTGAGAGACATTTCCTTTATAACTGTGTCCAACCCATTTTTTTAAAAGTAAGTTTGTGTTGAAAATTCTTCAAGCTAGATTGAACACTAATTTAGAACACTGAAAATACTGTATGCAAAAAATGTGAAAATTCGAACCAGGATATCATGTGTAAATTTAGAGTGTTAATCACCTGGGACAGATATATAGGTAAAGGTATTTGTGCTCTTGCCAAGGTACAAATTCAGACCAAATCCAGTTGTGGAAAAACTGATTGCTGCTGCTTGGATGAGCAGTGAAATGTCTCTAACTAGAAAAATAAGTTCAGTTGCTATGACTCAACTTTTAGACTTTACCTGGATGACTTGAGAATTTCAAAAGTAAGATATAACCAGCCAGGTTAAGGTGAGTTATGAGACTAGAAATAAAGCTGCAATCAGAAAATAAATAATAAAGGCAACATTTTCCCACTATAGGGTGGGATTCTCATGCATAGCTGTTGCAGAAAGTAACTCTTCTTAAGACACTCAGCAATCTGAGTATAAAAAGCTAAAATTTAAGGTCTTCATCACAGGCTCTGCGATACTCGGATTGGTAAAAGTGAGTCACATGAAGATTATTCTTCTGTTTTCTGGGCTCTCAAATTGGTCAGAATAGGGTCAGACAAAAAGGAATTTCAGACTACAGTTCCCAGCAGCCTCAACCAAGACCCAGGCCTTCCAAAGGATTAGTTTTAAGTTCAGATAGAAAGATTGGATGGTCACAGATATCTTGGGTACGATTTTGACTCTGGACAAAGGAAGCTGTGATTGACTTTAACCGTGATTCATTGAATAAATCACAGTGGCCTGGTCTACAGATAAGATGAAGCTAACATTCAACACCCCATGAGTTGACATGATTTGTTTTATTTTGGCAGAGTGCAGGGTATGAATACAGCCTCTGTGGTTTCTAAGCCATGATTGATGTGTTAATTTTATAGGCAAAACTTACCAATTGTGGTTTTTCAAAACAGCATGCTTAAACCACCCATGGCTTAATGAAATGTGTCCACTCCCACAGACCCTGCCACTTGCATTTTATGTTAGTGGTAGTTTCTAAACCTTGCATGGCAGGAGTACATTCAATTTCTCTTCATTCTATTGTAGTGAAGTTCATTTATTCAATTTGTATCTATATATCTATATACAGGTAATCCTCGAGTTACTACCATTCATTTAGTGACTGTTTGAAATTACAGTGGCACTTTAAAAAGTGGTTTGTGCCCTGTATTCACACTTATGACCGTTGCATCGTCCCCACAGTCATGTGATCAAAATTCGAACACTTGGCAACTGGCTCATATTTACGATCATCATAAGAGTTCCGGGGTCATGTGATTATCGTTTTGCGCTCTTCTGACAACCAAAATCAGTGGGGAACGACTGTTACTAACCTAACAACTGCAGTGATTCACTAAACAGTCCAGTTGCTTTTTTTGAAGGGGAAAAAAAGCACCTTTGTGGCAAGAAATGTTGTAAAATGAGATAAAACTCACTTAAGCGCTGTTTTGCTTAGCAACAAATTTCGGGCCTTAATTGTGGTCGTAAGTCGAGGACCACCTGTCTCTATACAATTGCTATTATGTCCAACCACAGAAATTTTCCTCCTTTGCCACTGGGCAGTTGACAAAGATTGTTTGGCAATCTGAGCTTGGCAAAGCCCTTTCGTCAGTACCGTATATAGCCTGGTGATCTAAGCCTCTTAGCCATGCTGCACAATAAACAGTAGCAAAAGCCTCAGAACAGGCCACTCAGAGTAAACTTTTGGAGCTGAAATGTTCAGTTTTATTCCTAGCCATCCCAGGAGACCATCACAAGATCAGCTCTGTGGGATCAGGCCAAAGTTCATTTAGTCCAGCGCTTCCTGTTTTTCACTACATCCAAGCATATAATTTTGGGGTGCTGACAAGTGGGGTGTCAGAGACATTACCCTCTCCCACTATTGTTCTCCTGCAACTGGTATTTACAGGCATGGCACTGCTAATGTCAAAATGGCATTAAGGCACAGCCTTTCTCCCCTTCTTTGCTTCTTTGATTAAAGAGACACAACCCTTCTTGGGGTTTTCCTTTCCCCTTTATACTATTACATTTAACTACTTTTGTTTAGTGTATAATTTTGCAAGCCTGGCTGACTCTCCCTTACATAAAAGCCTTCTGGAAACACAATTATCATTCAGTAGAAATCTCAGTGCCCCAGCCGCCTTATCAATGGCCAGAATAAGAACACTTTGTAGCCCCAGGAAATTGCTCTGACGTTTTCAGCTATTGTCTTCAGCCCACAACAAATTAAAAAAAATCCAACCTTTTAACCACAGTACACTATTCATGCCATATAGATCAGTAGTCACCAACCAGTGGGCCGCGGACCACTGGTGGTCTGGGAGAAAATTTTTGGTGGTCCGCAAAGAAATGTCACCCACAAAGCAATTAATCCAGGCTGCGCGGGAACACAAGGCTGCGCCGCCCACATGGCCCACAGGAACACAAGGCTTGCGTCACTTGCATTGCAAATAACACGAGATAGTGAGGGGAGCGGGGAAAGGGGGAGGGGGGAACTTGCCCTACTCGCACCACACGCCTGGCCTGGCCACCGGGCTGCTTCTTTCCACTTCTTTCTTCTTCTGCTTTTGGCTGCAAGGTGCTGCTTTGGGACCAAGCAAAGATTCATTTCTGGCACAGTTTGGGGGAAAGAAAGAAAGACTGCTGCTGCTTCTGCTGCTTTCCTTGCATGAAGCCAAAAGTCTCTCTCTCTGTCTCTTCCCCCGCCCCCGAGAACGGAGCTGGAGACAGTATTCTGCGATCCAAATAAAGAACGATTGATCGGTAGGAAAACGGGGTGGAGAATTTTCCTGCAGACTTTTTTTGCAGGGTCTCTGATCCGCAGGATTTAAAATTATGAGTTTGGTCGTCCCTGAGGTCCAAAAGGTTGGCAACCCCTTATATAGATCTATTAAGAAATATCCAAGCCGCTGAAGCCAAAACAGACACCACCATTTCTTAATATAAAACATGCCAACGCCGAAACCTCACACCTTGGAAAGGGATAATCGATACGATCCACATAGACTCCAATTCTCTTTAGCAACCTAAGTTTATTTCTTGTCCCTTAGATGGCATTGCCCAGGCAGAAAGACAAAACCAACCTCCAGCCGAAACACAATGGTTTTGCTTTTCCAAGAAAGACAAGGAACATGATGGGTAGCATGGTGTCATTCTCTCTCTCCCCCTCTAGGGAAAAAAATCAGTGGGACCTAAACATCTCCCCAGTGAATGTCAAGCCTTTCTTTATAGCAAGAGCAAATCAATGAGTCAGATAGGCCTAACTGGCAACTCAGAAACAGCAACTTGGCAGCAGAAAAGCCAGTCCTACCCACTGCTGCCTACCTGGTATTTGAAGAGCTAAACTTCAGACTACTTTGGCGGGAGGTGGAGTAAAGGAACACCCCCACCCCCAAGCACTTACAGAATTGCCTTCCAAAACTTTCATAATTCTAGGCCATCAGTGTCACACATGCCCCAGCTTCTGTCCAAGGCCTCCTACTTCAGAAAATCTAAGCTCCACCTCTTTAGATTTCATATTTCTGCCCTTGCCGTCTGAACATGCCCACCTCTGCCAGTGTGGTGTCTCAACGTATTTTTCTTTCCACGTGTTTTATCACATTTCTATCCGGCTATCATCAAAGGACTCTTGACAGCTTAGGTGGAAACATAAAGAGGACCTTAAATCTGATCCCAGACCTTCACGTATCCCAGTTTACCTGGGACTTGTTTATCGACCAGGAGCAAGCGAGCACACACACACACACACACACACACAGGCTCTCTTCTGTAAAACATGACATTTGGTGTACAGATTATTTTTTCCAAGGCAGGAAAGAATTACACACGGGTTTGGGTTCAGAGCAAGCATATAATTTGGGCTTCCCCATAAACAGGTGCATGGCAAGGAAGCTCCATAAAACCAAGCAGATTTGCACCCCCCCACCCCTAAAATGTTTAAGAAAGGCTTGTTAAAAAGGCAGGCAGGGAATGCCAGCTGTTCTCAAATGCCAGCAAAAATCAGGACAGTTACAGGGCTGACCAACCTCCGGAAAAACCTTATAATAATAATAATAATAATAAAAAAAACAGTAAGGCAAACCCCAACTTACCCAAAATCCTGGTCCATCGACTTGAAGAAGAATTTGTAGCTATGCACCGGCCGGTTACTGAGGACATTTTTAAAATCCGCCAAAGTGACTTTTTCCGGAGAAACGGGCAATTTCACCAAATAGGGGGTCTCTTCTTCATCGATATGGTAAATTATTTTTGTCTCCGCCATGGAAGAAGGAAAGGAGGGAGGATGGGTGGAAAAGGAGGAAGGGAGGGGGGAAGAGGGGAAGGAGAGAAGAAGAAGAAGGGAGAGGTTTGGTAAAAGAGAAGAGCGGAATGGGGTGAAAAGGCTCTAGAAAGGGGGTGGAAAAGGGAGAGAAAAGGAGGGGCGGGGGAAATAAATCAAGGCCAAGTTCAAGGTGCCAGTCCCTCGGAGGCTTCTAGGGTGGTTTTTTTTTTTTAGTTTTTTTTTAAACAAGGCAAGGTTGGTCTCCAAACAGGAAGGGAAAATGCCTGACTGCTACAGTAGCAATGCCTGCGCGGAAGGATTGGGGCGCTCCATACCGCCCTCCAGCGGCTGAAGGAGGAGAAGGGGGGCTCGGCCAGGCCTCCCCGCAAAGCATTCTCCCCTCTCTAGAGAGGCGGCAGTGGCCGCATTAAAATTGTACCCAAAAGGCTCGGGAAGCGCAAGAGAAAGAGAGAGAAGGTGGACTTAAAAAAAAAAAATTAAAATAACGCAGCAGCCGCGAAAGCAGCTGCAATTTCTCTTCTCTGTTGATTTCCCCTCTGCTGCCTTTACAGCGAAGCAATATTGCAAACGCTAAAAATAAAATTAATATAAAAAGAGCAAGGCCGGCTTGGATTGGATTGGGAGGGTTGTGGCAATGGGGGAAAGAAAGGCAAAAGCAGCAACGCTTGGCTGGCTGGCTCTCCTTCCAAAGCCCTCCTTTCTCCTTGACAGTCTCCTATCCGCCCACCCTGTTTAAAGGGACCCAATTTTATTTGGTTTTTTTTTTTTTTGCAAGCGAGCGAACGCGCGCGCACACACACAACCCTCCCCTCCCCGGTCTCCTCTGGGCAAACGGCTCCGGGCCACTACGCACGCGCGGAATCTCGAATCAAAAGGACAGGCGAGGGGGTTCCTCCCACTTTTCGATTCAGGCGTGCACGCGCTCCAGGAGGGGGGCGCTTTAAGAGAGCAGGAGAGCAGCCCCCTCCTCCTCTGCAGAGCCGCCCAATGGAATCGCTCCTCGGAGGTCAGGTGCTGCCTACACCCCCTTCCCTTAGTGGGATGGGAGTTCCCGGGAAGGGTGCCTTTTTGGAGACCTACGAAGACAGGCAGGGCGGAGAAGCCCACTGTGGATGCGGTGGACTACAAATCCCATTGTCCCCAGGGGTTGGGGGGGGACACCCCCCCTTCTTCTCCAGGGGCTGGGAGGCGAACTAACTTCTGTATCTAATAACGTGGATCTTCCCAGATCTTCAAACAAACACCGGGAACAGACACCAGATAATCTTATAGGTCATCTAGTCCAACCCCACCGCCCAAGTGGGAGACCCTACACCATATCTGACAGGTGGGAGTCCAGTCTCTTCTTGAAAGTCTCAAGGGATGGTGCTCCCACAACTTCTGAGGGCAACTACTGTTCCATGGGTTGGTTGCTCTCACTGTCCGAAAAGCAGCTAAGAAATGAAACCATGTTTCCTTTCCATCCTGGATGCCTCTGGATCCCGGTCTGTTTCCAGAGGGGCTGCCTGGACACAAAGGAGCCAAAGCCAATCAGTCGGTGGCAGCTGAAACCAAGTCTGTTTCCTCCAGTGGGTAACCAGATGCTGAATAAAAATCCCAGAGCATTCTTTCCCTTTCGGGTAAGACGGGAAAGAGCCTTCCGCCTCCAGGCGTTCGTTGGAATTCCCAGATTTTCCACACCTACAAGCCCTGCTCCCTCTCGACACTGATGAGGTTGCCTAGCTGGGTCATGAAACATCTGCAAGAAAACCACCAAACCACTTGGAGCACCAAAGGCCCTGCGTCTATTTGCTTTCCTGTAGTTGGCTGCACACTGACTGACACCTGGCACCATAGCTGGATTCACACATGGCACTAAAAGCCTCTGGTTTAATGTGTGGTATGAAGCCAAGCGCTGCTGCTGTGTGGAAACCAGGGTGCCTCTTTTTCAAGATCTTGAGCAAACTCAGCCCGTGGCCAATTAGTAAACCATGGTGAAGCCCCTCAATCCCTCCAATTCTTTGAAATCAGGTTCAGAAAGCTTGTAGTAAGAGAAATGGCCACTAGGGGGAAGCAAACCCATAGAACCAAACTAATTCTCTAGTTAGTACAACAGATAACAGAAAGAAAATGACACAAAAGTGTGTATGAAATTGCTGGGAACAAGTTGATGTTGTTACTTCCGTGAAACCAACGGAATGAGAAAGCAGAGAGTGCTAGCAATGACATTAAGATTACTTATTAAATGACATTTGCACTGCTTTACAATTTATAGCTGTCACAGTCTCTCATTGATTTTTAAAAATTAGGTATATTGCTGCCTAGTGAGACAAGTTCTCTGGATGTCTTATAATGCAGAAACAAAAGTCACAAATATCACAAGGTAATCAAAACCATTTGAAAAACCCAGCACAATACCATCCCCTTAGCTGAAATAATACATAATAAATTGCAGAATGCTTTAAATGACTTAAGTACAGGGACATACAGCCAGTTGAAATTTTCTTTTGCTGAAAAAGCAAACGGTTTGAAAGAAAGGCGGCCTGGCATTCACCACTTCCGTCATGATTTTGCAATATAACCACCATCCCCTCTGGGAAGACCATGGCAGAACAGAGATGCCACCATTAAGAAGGCCATGTTCCTGCTAGGTGTTGATTCACTGTGTTGGCTAAACAAAGGAAGTGCAGGGTATTTATGGCACTTTCAACCAATGCAGAACTGTCTCGCTTGCCAATTGCTGCTACAAATGCTGCCCCCTTTCACATCACAGGGCTCCCAAACACTTGTCATGCCCCTGTGGGAGTCTAACTCAGTGGGAGAGGAGGAACAGCTGACAGGGAGTGGAAGTGTGTCTTTAGAGGTTGTGAGGAAACTGGGGAAGGGCACAGGCCGGATGGGCATTCAGAGGAAGACCCAGGCCCATCCCTTCTTCATCCTAGGGCATGCAGGGATAAGGGAGCAACGGGAGTTGCGTGGTTTACAGGGGAGGAAAGGGCCCTGATCCCTTTCATGGGCTGCAGCTGTGAGGACTGTTTAAAAGGACAAACTGTGCATGGCCTAGTGCTGGAAGCAAAGCGTGTTTTATTCTTGCCAGAGTTTATCTGTGTTTTGGCTTCCTCCCAACTGGGGTGGCTGCTTGTTATCTGGTAGAAGTCTTCAATTAATCATCCATGCCATAGTAATTCCTTCAGTGTGGTTTGTGTTTGGTTTTTTACTTCGAATTAACTTTACTTTGGGTGCAGACTGCATTTACTCCCTTCATAAACTGTTTTCTTTAAGAGTTGATTTCCAGCCGTGGATAATTGGACATTGGGACCAAGTTGAAGGCATTAAAGGAACTTTATTCTATTTTTGTGACTTGGTTATTTTTGTGTCACACCCCAGGTCACCACAACACTCTTGCTCCCTTTACTGGATTTGACCTCAGACTCAAACCGATTCAGAAGAGCAGGAGGAAGAAGCTATTTACCCCAATGAACTTTCCAAGGCCATTTCATGGGTACTTTTTTCCTAAACAGTCTATGCAGAAGTCAAACTTGGCATTTCACCCCCTCAATGCTGGACGATCAAGGCAAGTGAGGCCTTTCAAAAGGGCTGGTATCTGCTCTTGAGCAGGCTACAACACTCAAGTTTTGTTCCCACAGCAACTCTCAACCAACTGTGGTGTGCGTGTGTGTCACCAGAGAATGTTCTCTTGGCTGCAAATGCACAATAAGGGAATACATATTTCAGAGTTCCTGAAGGATGTAATAAAATAAAGCTGTCCTTTTTTTCATTCTTCCTTCCTTCCTTCCTTCCTTCCTTCCTTCCTTCCTTCCTTCCTTCCTTCCTTCCTTCTTTCCCTCTGCTTTAAAAATTATTCCTTCTAAATAGTTGAATGTGTAAGTTGTAGAATATCACATTTCCTTAAAAGTAAATGGCAGGATAGAAATTTTTTCTTTCCCATTTCCAAAATTACATCCCCATTTTGATAAATGTAGTATAGTACAGAGCCTTGGTGGCACAGTGGTTAGAATGCAGTACTGCAAGCTCCTCCTGCTGCAGCCAGTTGCTTGCAATTTGGCAGTTCAAATCTCACCAGGCTAAAGGTTGATTCAGCCTTCCATCCTTCCGAGGTGGGTAAAATGAGGGCCCAAATTGTTGGGGCGCAAGAGGCCGGCTCTGTAAATTGCTTAAAGAGGGCTGTAAAGCACTATAAAGTGGCATATAAGTCTAAGTGCTATTGCTATTGCTGTTTCATTTGTTACTTGAATTTGGTTTAAAGTAAGCATGCAAAAATTTGGTAGTCTTCCCTCTACAGGTAGCAATAAACATTCTCCAGGTGTAAAAATAAATAAATAAATAAATAAATGGTTGGCAGACTAAGCATAATGGGTCATTTTGCCTTGGAGTTGGCATATCACATATATATCCAATACATTTTTGCAAGCAAGAATTCCATAGGTTTGCTAGAGAAATGGCAGTTTGTAAAGCTGGTATTTTGAAGGCTGACAAGTTTTAATCTCAGCAGCTAATCACTCAATTTCACTATGTAATTTTTTACAGCTTTTCCTCGGAACTTTATTTTATGAGCTGATTCTTAATGAAAAAACTTTCTGGGCTGTTATCATTCTGTTGACTCACTGAAGCAACAATTCTGTATAGTAGGTCAACGCAAACATCTTCATTTTGTTAATCTGAAACCTGCTGAAAACTACTTAGTTGAATCTGGGCAAAGGAGTTAACCAGCACTATGCACTGAAACACTTTGGAGTTTCTCAAATTGTGACTTCAGGGTCATTTCCCTGTTGATATCAACAGTATGTTTAAATGCTGTCCAGAATCCTAGAAAAAGTTACTAAGTGATTTTACTTGGCAGAAAATCAGTGGAAGAACACAAAAATGTATTGGTAGAGAAGAGGTTACCACTTTTTAAAAAGAAGAATCTAAATTTCATGCAGAAATGACAGCAATCCTTTTCTTCTTCTTTTGCCCCCACCTTTTCTCCTTCAAGCAGTATTGAAGCCAAGCTGAGTTGAAAGAAAAATATTAACGTGGCAGAAAGATCGGATGGCCAAGTGACCCCATTTCAAATTTTGGACGTCAGGAGATGCTTCGAAGCAAGCCATAACAAGCGCAAGAGACACACAAAACACTCTCTCCTCTGCTAAACACCCAGCAACGCAAAAGCAAACAAACGGGAAAAAAAAACACCTCTTGTCCAAACATCAGTGAGTTTGTTTAGCGTTTTATTAGCCAGATCAGGTAGTCGTCGCTAGCAATACCTCTTTAAAGAGTTCTTCTCACCGAGCCTTCTAACTGCAAAAGTGATTTTAGGGAGAAATATTCCAGGCACGCATATTGATCAAAGCCAGTTCCCTCCCGCACTCTCTCTTTTTTTTTTTTGCTAATAGCCTATTTAATGGGTTTTCTGTTTACTCTGAGTAGCTCAACTCCCTCCCTCAAAAGCTGTGTCCTTTCCCTCAGTTTAGTAGAGGTTAAATACAGGGGAATGAATACATTTTCACCACTGTGTATACATATGAAGAATCTTGAGTTGGAGGGACACCAGAGGTCAGTTATTCCATTCTCCAGCTAAGTGATAGAAATTTAGAATCAAGGAATCCTCCTTCTGTTGGAAGACACCTCTTCACCTTATAGATCTTATAGGTTCTTGTACTCAGTTAGTATATACAGCCTGTCATTCCATGTCTTGCAACGTCCAAGGATCACAACCAATGATTGGACCCTACATTTTGTCTCCTTTGTGCAGCAGGAGACGGGTGATTATCTGTCATAATCGCATGAGGCAAGAGAAAACTGGAAGGAAGAAAGCCATCACCGAGTTGCAGTGGGCTTCCAAAAGAAGACTTCCATACAAGAATTCTGGCTCTTTTTTAAAATCCTTGTTGCTTCTGAGCCAAATACTGGGAAGGGAAGGGACATACTCTTAACAGGGGATTCAAACAAATGGGAGTCAGGAAGGCTTGGAAGAAGCGGCATAGATAGAAACGTTAGATCCAACAGAGGACATTCTTGTTATTCCAACAATCCCAGACTGGCAAGTTCATCTAAGTCATTTTATGGCTGGTTCAGACTCCAGGGACTGGCCCAGATATACCTCTTAAGCAGACTCTACTACCAAGAGAAGAGCGAATGGGTTTGGACTCCTGACTCAAACCTTTTGATGAAAAAAATACACTGATGCAGGCTTCCGATGAAGAGTTCTGCAGGATACAAATGTCGATGTGTCCCCACAACTAAGAACTGGTCCATGTTGTGATTGTCGGTCTCTTTTCGGGCCTTTCATCGCTTATGTTTTATCATGACATAATGATTCCTTGACAACGGCAATTTCCTCCCTGTCTCTCGGAGCTGCCTTCATCTCCAAGCAACAGGCTTAGCTGTCCTTCATCGTCAGATTTTTTAATGCAGTTCTTCCTTCCTTATTTTGGCAAAATCAAACGGCAGTCTCACAGAGTATAAAAATCTGTTAGGGTTTTGTTACTCATTATCTTGGAAGGCAACAACTAAGAACAGAGGCAAGAGAAACTGGAGAAGAATTGGCAATGGGGGTAGCCAATAAGGAAAATATTGCTTTCTCCTGATTCAAGGAGACGCGGATAGCACATTAACTCAGTACTGGAGAAAAGTCCCCTCTTTCTCACTTCCTAATGGCATATTTTAAATGATGGCGCCAGGGAAAAAATATGCTCTCTGTTCCGTGTTTAACAGCAAGCCAAGCATCTAATTTTTCAGCTTATTATTTTTTAAGCAATTTAAAAAATCTCAAATCATCAATACAACTGAAACAAAACTATTTAAAGGGATAAAATCCTTGGGGAGGGGAGTGTAAGCAATCTCACAAGATAAAAGAACAAAGAAGCTGACCTGCACCCTCCCTTAAAAAGATCATATATATATATAGATAATAAAGAGGAAGTTTTACAGGGCAGCCCTATACTTGTTTACCTGGTAGTAAACCTTATGAAATGAGCGTGCATAGGATTTACAGCTTACGTGTCTTGTATGCTTTCATAGGCCCAAAGTTGGAAAAAAAAGTCTACGGAAACTTCTTGGTAACTGGAAGGGTGACGTTTTAAAAAAAGGAAAACAAAATTCTCTTGTACTTTTAAATTCTTAACGGAGCTTCTGGTCCAGCCAGTAGCTTTGAGTTGCTGTTTTCATTTATAATTTTCTTTCCTGAATTCTGAAAAAAAGAGAAGAAACCTAGAATTAGTGGTGGGTTAAACTTTAGGCAAGGCAGAATTTTGAGCAAGAATTCCATTTGTTTAGGTGCTATTAATTCACTACTTTCTCTGACTCCTTTTTGAAAAATGACAGGCAAAGCATTGTATAGAATCTAATATTATGTTATTTTTAATTTAAAACCACAGCTGGATGGAGGTTCACAAGACCAAATTAAAAGCCATGAAAGGACACCCAGTTTGCTTGCCAGATATGTCAGGATGTCAGATGTTAAGTACTTAGGGGAACTTGGTTCCAGGTTATGAGCAGGGGTGGGATTCTACCTGGTCAGACGGGTTCTATAGAACCAGTTGTTATGATTCTGTCCAGTTTGGAGAACCGGCAAATCGTGCCCCTGGCTGGCCCCTCCCCTCCCCGCCCACTCACTCCTTACCTGGTCTGCATGCCATCAAACTTGCCTGCTAAGCTGCTATTTTTCCTCCCTCCCCCCCCCGACCATCAGCTGTTCCGACTATCAGCTGTGCCGGGAGATTTAGATTAGGTAAAAAACAGGAAATCATTGGATTTCTTGCTTTCTAGCTAATCTAAAAGCAGAGCTGAACCTTCCTTAGGACTGAAGCTTCTATTTTTCAGTGCAGACTCAGGCAGCAGATTGCAGAAAGGTAGATCTCTGAGTGAATCTGTGATTTAGTGAATTACTGCACAGTCTTAAGAAGAGGAACAGATGACATCTGGCCATTAATATACTGGACTTGCAGAAGAAAGAGAGAGATAAGAAAAGAGAGAGGAGAGGGTGCGAGAGGAAGGAGCGATAGGAGGAAGAGCAGAATCAAAAGAAGCAAGAGAACTCAGAAGGACAAGAGCAATAAACCCTACTTATAAATGAAACCATGGAAGAAGAGAAAGAATTAGTGTCAATAAATATAAATGGCCTGAACCCGGCAATTAAAAGAAAACAGACTTTTAATAGACTAGGAAAATTAAATTCAGATATAATTTGCCTACAGGAAGTACACATTAAAAAACAATATATTAAAGTTTTGGACTATCCTAGAATTGGTAATCTATATGCTTCTTTGGCACAACAAAGTAAAGAGTAGTAGTTTTATATATTAAAGGCCGAAGTATGGATTTGCTTAGAATGCAATGTGCATTCGAAAATTAGGGTGTGAGTTCTGGCATGGCAAAAGAGATTGTAAAGCAGCAGAAAGATTCTTGGGCCGGGAGCAAACAGGCACAGCTCTGGTCCCCGAAAGATAATGTTGGCACATTGGAATCCTGTCCCATTGGCCTTTCCTGGAGGGAAAGAGTGACTCACCCACAGAGAATGGTTTGTAATAAGCCCCTTGGCAGTCAGTTGTGGTGAGCTAATGAAAGAGTCTGGGGAAGGAGCAACTCTGCAAGGCTGTGTTTCATCAAGCAGTTTCCAAATATCACTCACTCTCTTTGCTAACGAGGGTGACACACATTTTTTCAGAAGTGAAACAACGGGACATTTAAATGGGGCAGGGGCAGGGAGAATCACCATCTATTCTTGCTGCCCACTCACCTTTATCTAAGTCAATATTCTTAGCAGGGGGAAACCTATTTTGGTCAGCCTTCTCCTTCAGGATATTGTTTTTGTAATCTGCAAGGAGAGAAATTGGTTGAGGAAAACATGATTTAGAAAAAGGAGACACTCGATCTTTTTCTTCCTTCCTTCCCTCCTTCCTTCCTTCCTTCTTTCCTTCCTTCCTTCCTTCCTTCTTTCCTTTCTTTCTCTCTCTTTCTTTCTTTCTTTCTTTCTTTCTTTCTTTCTTTCTTCTCTTTCTAAAAACTATAAAAATAGAATTACAATCCAAGTGAAGATGCAGTTAACAGATGGGGAGGGAGGGATCAGGATGGAGGGGAGAGAAAGTGGGGTTTTCTTTTAGATCTTAAATTTTCAGGTTAAAGTTAGGCAATCATGCAGTATGTGAGACTGAAGAAGCCACTGCTTCAGGGTAAAGACACACTTAGAGTGAATGAATTCACATATGGAATGGACATTTTTGGCTTTTTTAACCAGAATTGGTTGAGGAACTGGTGATGTACTGTAGGATTTGCATAATACAATAGTTTGTTCACACACCATGCTACTGCCAAACCACACAAACTGTTGCATGGTGTAAGGTCAGTATGTGGCAATGGAATATGTGAAAGCACCCCCCTCCTCAAACCTTCCATCTTCCAAGACTTACCCAATTTAAAATCTTCACTTTTGTAGTTTGACAAATTTGTTGCATCCAATGGAACCTCCCTGAGAGTCAGTTCTTTCCTGGAAATACAAATATAAAATTATAATTGTATTGTTTTGATTGTTGCAGTATTACTATCAGCATAGCATATCAGCAACCAGTTTTTCTCATGTATGTTTCCAATTACTGCTTCTATCAATTCTATAAAAAACACAAGAGAGTGGACATTCTATGCCATTAATAGCAAAAGATATCTGAGTAGCACCCCAGAATTGGATGGCTACTAGAAGGCAGAAGATTCTCAGATTTAATTATAGCTATTTTGAGAAAAGTTCTCTGGGATCACATTATATCTTTGAGCACAAGGAATATGAGTCTACTTACTCATCATATTTTTTCACATTGTATTGAAAACCTAAAAATAGAGTAAAGAACAGATATTAACACATATCCAGGAAGATCCTTGCCAGCACAGATAAATAAGAACAACATAGTGAAGTCATACATTGGATTTTTTTAATGGAAATAAACATGTTAGAGTTGAGACAATAAAAGGATGAAATTTCAGGGATATACAGTCATATTCAAATTAGGCCCCAGTGAAATGGGTATTTGAATTTTTTTTTCTTTTGCCACTGCTTGTGGCAACAGAAGATGCTATTTTGTCTCAATTTGCCTCATTTTTTGGCAATTGTCTCTTGGCAGCTGCCATTTTATCTTTCCAGCATTGTCAGCCATTGTAGTCTTCGGGGAGAAAAGGGTGCCAATCCTCAATGACAAACGCTTTTTTTTTAATCAACCAGTGCTGAACAATTTTGCTTCTGAGGATTCTGGGAAAATAAAACATTAACCACATAGGGATAGTCACCAAGATTCTTTAAAAAACAAGAGAGAAACTCACCCCCCTCCACTTCCAAATGAGAGCTGATCAAAATACATTCCTGAAAATAAACCCATTTGCAACTGTCTGTGGAGATTCTCAGTCATCCAGGTCATGATTGTCCCGAAGATGCTTTTTGAAAAGCAACTGGACTTTCTTTGATTTTCCTTGAAGACATTTCACTTCTCATCTAAGAAGCTTCTTTTCAAAAGGCAACTGGACTTTGTTTTTCCTTGAAGAAGTTTCACTTCTCATCCAAGAAGCCTCTTCGGTTTTGAAGTAGCATGAGAAATGTCTTTAAAAACAAAGGCCAGTTGCCTTTTGAAAAAGCACCTTTTGAATGGCCATTGGCAACTGTTTATTTCATGTTTGATTTAAAATGCATGCAAATTGGATAGAGCAAACTCCACTTGATTCTTAGGTCTCTTAATTACATGGGTGACCCAAGGTGTTCCTGTCTAGAATTCCTTCAAACCCAGCTTTTCCATGTAACTTCTGGATAAATTCACAAGCTCATTTAAGCCCTAGCAGTGGGAAATGGCATTCCACAGCTTAAAAGTAAAGGAGAAATTATGTGGTAACTACAGTTCTGTCTTCCCAGGAGAAAATGGGGTCCTGTAAAATGAGGAGGAAGTCATCCCTTGGAGTAGTGAAGGAGTAACAGATGCCTGAGCTCACCTCTCCTGCGGTGCTGGCGAGTCACGAGAATTGCAAGGATCAACAGCAGGATGAAGAGCAGGAGAGTGGCCAGAACGTAACCCAGCTGGTGGAAGAAATGAGCCCGGCTCTCGGGAATGATGACATTGATCACATTGTGGTTCTGGCCCGAGTTAGGATCTAGAGATGGTAGAAGAAGGGTTTTTTTTTTTTAATCAGCGGGTTGATTCACAGCTATAAAATAATTAGGAAAATTTACCTAAAGTCAATCCTACTACCCAACTAGGTCCCATGAACAGAACATGCGAGCAATAACTTATTCACACTGTGGTATTCAGAGATACCCCACTTCTGAATATGGAGCTTGTATTTCGATATCATGACTAATGAACCCTGACTGACAGATTCTCCTTCTCCATTAGTATATCAGCCCTCTATGAGCAGGATGTAGATAGCAGGGAGTTCCAGGTATTGCCTTCTTGTGATATTGAGTGCCAGCTATCAATTCCACAGCATGTCATTCTAAAGCACTCTCTTTTTTGGGGTGTGAGTGTGTGTCCCAGTTCCCCTTCCAATCCATATTAGAGCAGAAAAACAGCCCCGATGCTCCATGGATCTCTCCACAAACAGGTATTGATTATAATCAGAGCTGCCTGGTGCCTATTCCATTCTGGCCACCAGCCAATCATTTTGATTTGGGACAGAGAAGAACTGTTCCTATCACAGGAAGGATCCCCAGGTTTGGTCGGTAGGAAAGGAGGGGTTCTATCCCTCAGCTACCCCCAATAACATTTAGACATTCCCATCAAGATGATTAAGCAAAAGCTTTTCCACGTGCTTGCTTTTAGCAGGCGAAGCCCCAATGTGTATCCTCCATGCCTAGCAATCTTTCACCCAAAGGTGCAGCTGCCTTGGTTGATGGCTACCAATGAAGATATCCAAGAAACAGACAATTGCCCCCTTCTGCTCTTTCAGCCATTTTAAGGGGAAAGTCCTTCTGAGTCACTCCAGTCCTTCTGAGGCCCTTCGGTCCAATTCTCCCTACTGTCACGAATGAAGGCAAATATACGTGTCCCAGAATAATGCTGCAGTAGCAAGAGCCAATCTGGGTCAGTCACTGGGACCAGAAATTTTGTTGGAGTCATGCTGGAGCCCATATTCAGGGAACTTCCCTCTATCCAGAGTGAGGCTAGAGAGAAGTTCCCTGAATATGGGCTCCAGCAGGAGTTGGCTCTTGCTACTGTCTCTGATTGAAGATTACTTTATGTTGTCAAACTGTCTAGTTCAGCAGAGTCACAGAAGAATGTAGATACCAAAAGAATGAGTTTCAATAAAACAAAATCAAACCATCGATGTGTGCACACAGGCAAAAGAAAAATAAATATTCAGGTTTCAAGCCAGGAATCCATTCCAATGCAGGGTGTAACTGTAGCAGTTCTTTGTGCTGAACCAGAGAAAGGGAAGCAAGAGCAAGTTGCCAGTGTGAAATGCAGTTCATGAAGCCATCTGTGTGTGTGTGTGTGTGTGAGAGAGAGAGAGAGAGAGATTTGGAGAAATACTTTCGTGAAAGAGTCAAAGGGTTATATAAATGCAGACAAGGACTCAGAGCAGCATTTTGGTTTTAGGCAGCATTTCATATGAAAAAAGGGAAGTTTGCATAAATCGAGAAGGAGGGAAGATCCCAAAAGATCTCAAAGAAACCATTTTTGAGTAACTTTGGCGACACCTCAAGAGATGAAACACAACATAGCCAAACATTGAAAGAAAACTGATTGCAAAAGTTTCTAAGGAAAATAGAACTTTAGCATGCAGCGATATTTTCTTCCTTGAAAACCATTGGCATGTTTGTCTCGAGGCCACGGTGCGTGCACATACAGCCTGGGAAGGAATGTTCAGCACTGGACATCAAGAAGGCAGAGAAATGTTAAGCTTTAGACAAACCATCTGGAGAACCAGAGGCTGACATTAAATAATGAAATAGAGAAGATTTTCCCCAAGGTGAAATCCTAGTTCAATTATCAGCACATTGACAACACTATAGGAGAAATGTGGTCATATCTTATGGTAGAAACTTGTATAAGTTGATTGAACTGCCTGTGAAGACCAACTTCCTGCCATGTTTCAAGCAAGCGATCATCCAAATGAGGGGATCCTTGGTGCTTTCTGAACTTGGATGTTTTCTTGCAGATGTTTCAATACCCAAACTAGGTAACATCATCACTAGTCACTATCAGTGCTAGCTATTTTACACTAGCACTGATGACATTACCTAGTTGGATAATGAAATGTCTGCAAGAAAACACACAAGCTCAGAGAGCACCAAGGACCGCTCATATCAACCCTGAGCTACAAAGATTCTCCTTTTCTGATCCATCCAAAAAGATGCCATATACCTTTGTTTTTAAAATTAGTGCATAGCCTGGGGCTGCCTAGATGAGTTGGACTGTCGCTGCCCTCATTCCCAGTTCTTCTTTGACATAGTGGGGAATATAGTCTGTGGGGAGTAGCAGCAGAGTCTGGGGTGACCCCCACTTTTAGCAGAAAGAGAAACGAGAATGCTTTCGTTTCACTGAGTTTTCTGTCACCGTTCGCTGATGAGCTGATTTTGATGTCACGTGATTCTTTCAGAGTTGGCAGACTCTTAAACTGCACATGTTGCGCACGGTAATATCATCCCGTCTATTTTTAAAATAATTGTCCTGGGGATCAGTTTGGAAGGACTGACGGTCTGTTTTCTGTTGTATTCAGGACACAGAAAAGGGAAGGGGCTAATTTGTGGCACAGTGAACCTGGAGGAAGATTCTCTCAGTAACTGCTGGTCACAACAGTTATAGACAGAACGTACGTGCAGGGAATTGTTACCTCTGAATGACATTCAGAAAAAAACGGCAAGAGAAAGCAAGATTACTATTATCTGGTTTCCAGGTACAAGAAAGAAGATGCTATATCAGAAGTCCTTTAAGAAAGCAATTCATAAAACTATGAGGGTTTGTAATAAAACCTCCACATGCAAAGCAAATCTACCTCTGACAAACCATTGCTGAGCAGCCACATTAGAGGAGAAGCAAATAATACAATCCAAGGAACCAACTGCCACATACATGTATTTAAAGGCAGCATAGCAATGATAATACCATCCTTCAATCAACACCAAAAGTCTGACTGAAAAAGAATAGGAATCTGAGTGAATTTGTACTTAAAATCAGAGCCTCAAAGAGTTAACAGCAGATCTCAATGGAAGGCGGAGTAAAAATAAATAGGCCATGTTGATCTTGTAAGCAGAATAAAATTTCCTGTTAGGAAAGGGTTCCAAACCTTGGAACTATGCCTGACATTAAAAGATCCAAGGAGAGGCTTCCAGCTCCTCTCTTCGAAACAAAAAGTATACTTCTCCCAGAGTTTGATCTCCAAGAGTTGAGGAACCAGCTGAACTTCTCCTGCTGTTCACAAAGATCCTTGCAAATATAAGGGCCCGGAAGAGGGAGAGCAGAGGAGTTGATTCAGTGAGCTTTCTTTGAACGGACTTCCCAACGGAAGTCTGAGTTAGCTAAAAAGAAAAAAGATGTTTTGCACAAGATAGAAGTTCTTGGGGATGTGGGACCCATTTCCTGGTTGCAGCTGCAAGAAAACAGACGAGCAAAGCAGCTCGGGAACTGGGTCAAACAATTCCTCTCCTTTCTCATTTGCAAATGACAATTGGACTGTCAGACTTGTGACTTGTCCCCTTAAAACCAAGCCAAGGTCCAGGGTCATCTGCCTTGCCCTGAAATTCTACATTATGATGCCCCAGGAGCCACCATCAGCTTATAATTGAAATAGGAAAAGGAAATGCCTTAAGAGTGATCCTAGGGGTTATATTTACAAGGTAAAGGAAATTGCAAGGGTTTGCTTTGCCAAGTTTGTTACTTTTCTGATTGCAAGCCCTCAACAAACGTGCATCTAGAGGCCAGAAAGAGAAGCGCAGCCCGCTCTTTAAGACTGCTGCTGCATGATAGCTTTCTCCCACCTACGGCCTGTCCCATGGTCCCTGCCCACCATGCTGTGAAGAGAGTTACCCTGAGCCGTTTAGAAAGAGCTGGGTTGGAAAAAAATCTGCCATATGGTCCCTGAGATTTTCTCAGCATCCCCTTCACGGTGAAATTCTCTGAAGCCCTGAAAGAGCTAAACCTAACAGTACTGGGCCATTTAATAAATTCATTGCAGCGCTGCTAGGGAAGTTGTTAAGCAGGGAATAAATATTAAGCAAGCAATAAATATTTTAGATTGTTAATAAACGAAGAACTATGCCTGTACAGGTTTGTTCTTCTTATTTGTCAGGCAATTTATTTATTAAAATTGCAGGATCTCCCCCCACCCCCCTCTATCTGTTGATTAAAAAAAAATCTCAGAAAGATGGAAAAGCAGACTCCTTGGTTCAGAGGCAGGAAATGTGCAATGCAATAAAATTGGCTACTACCCCAATTAATTATGTAGGTCTGGGTGTTTGTCCGTGTAAGAGAGAACGTAGTTTTTAAAATCTCATCCATCATCTTCAGGCTGGTGTCTTCAGCTTCGTTCTCCTGGGAGAAGTGTGTTATAGTGTGTGAAAGGGAAAAACAGCCACTATCACACACTTCTCCCAGAAGAACGAAGACACCAGCCTGAAGATGACAGATGAGATTTCGAAACGTTGCCAAGGTATTCTCAATCTTACATGGGACAAGACCCCATGGGACAAGACCCGAATACACCAAGACCTACATATATATATATATATATATATATATATATATATATATATATATATATATGTATATATATTTCTACATCAGTCCTTGCAATGTATCACGTGGACAGCTTCTGGAATTTAGAAGTGCTTCTTAGATGAGAGAGCCCGTCCTTTTTTTTTTTTAGACCTCAATTATCAATTGCTTTCGTTAATTGCTTAAGTAGGTTAATTGCTTACCTGGTGCTGGGGGATTGGGGCGCGTGAGATTCACCACCACCTTTTTCTCCGGTTCTGGCTCCACCACCGAGACCAGGAAGATCCTCCGTTCATGGAGGCCACAGTAGTGGTGGTGCAGGTGACAGGAGTAGATTCCTTCATCCGCCGCCTCCAAAGACGAGATTCTCAGTGAGAAGTCGCCCAGGGCAAAGGCCTTGTCGGTGATGTTCATCTTTTGCCGGAGGAAGAGAGGCCCGTACAAACGGCCTTCGCCAGAGGCATACAGGTCAATGAGCCGATCGGCCCGGTCATGAGGCACCCCTGGGGGCTGCCTGTCCCAGTGGACGACTTGTTGATCCTCCTCCTCATCTCGTCCGGTCCAAACCTGGCTCCGGTTGATGCAAGGAAGTATCACTGCATTCCCTTTCAGGGCGACAATCACCACTTTCTCTCCATCCCAGTATCTCTGGACTTCCCCGGCTGCAGAAATCGCACACAAGAGAAAATAATAAATTTGCTTCTGGGGAGGCGTGTCGTGTGCTAGGAAAATGTGGAATCAGGCAGTTCAAGTGAAGATAAAGATTGATTGCAAACTTAAGCTCTCTACAAGAATCTGAACGCAAATTGGCAGCAGATAAGACTCAAGGAAATCAAGGTGGGCTGGACCTAGATCTCTTGTGGGCATGAATACAAGGTCCCTTCCAACTCTGTTAATCTGTTAATGAAGGGACTCCCAATTGATACAGTTGACCCCTCCCTTGGGCTCAGCCTGGTCATCTCCTACAATGCCACTTCATACTGTTCCCTCCAAAGGGCAATTGTCATGCCCCTGTCAGAAACTGATTCGGAGGGGGAGGCCGAGCAGCTGACAGGGAGTGGGAGTGTGGCTCCATTGGCTGTGGAAGAAACTGGGGAAGGGCACAGTCCGGCTGGGCAGAGCAGGGGAGAGGTAGAACAAGGGAGAGGGAATTCAGAGGAAGACCCAGGCCCACCCCCTGTTAATCCTAGGGCATGCAGGGAGGAATGGAGAAGGGAGCAATGTGGGTTGTGTGGCTTACGGGGGAGGAAAGGGCCCTGATTCCCTTCATTAGCTGCAGCTGGGAACACAGTGTTTAAAAAGAGAAGTTGCGCACAGCAAACTGTTGAGAGCAAATCGTGAATTATCTGGTATTGTTGAGGCTTATCTGTGTTCCTGGCATCTGCCCAACTATGTGTGTTTTGCTGGCCTTTCAAGTCTGCAATTCCTTCTCCTGCCCTGTCAAGTTAATTAGTGCAGCATGGTTTGTGCGGATTTTTATTTACAGTTTGTATGTACTTTGTTTTTGGACTGAATTTCCTCCACTTAAAGACTGTTCCTGGGAGAGTTTTTTCTCCAGCTGAAGGTAACCTGGACATTGGGGGCAAAGTTGGAGGTACTAAAGGGAATCTTCTTATTCCTTTGTATCACGCCCTGGGTCATCACAGCAATTCTCATAGAGCATTAGAACCCTTCACACCCATGGTTTTCTACAAACCATGGTGTCACTCGGTAGAGAAACAGGTGGCAGACAATTTTAATAAATAAATAATCTATGTCAGGGAGAATGCAAAAGCAAGTACAAAGGCAGAATAGATTTTCTTAGTCTTTACAAAACCTAGATCCATCAGTTTCTCAATTCTCTCCACCGATTCTTTGTGTGGAGGATGTGGGAGTCAAGATACTGTACATTCTGAAGCTGGCTTTAGACATCAGCCACCTAAGCCAAATTGTCTGTTAAGTGGTATCTTGGTCTCCATCTCTGACTATGTTAGGACAAAACCCAGATGGCGATCATCTGCCTTGTTTTTTCCGCTTTGCACAAAAGAACCGAGGGACTGTACAAATGGTGTGTTGTAACTTTGACATAAGAATGAATTGCTGCAAAATATCTAATAAACATCTAATAAATAAAAATTTGACTCACTCAGTGTATCAAATGCAAAAAGGAAAATCGGGTTCCGATCCCATGTAGCTGATGGGTCTCTTAACTCTCAGCTGAACTTACTTTGCAGGCTTGTTGTTGAAATAAAATGCAGTTTTTAGGAAGAGTTCTATCTTTCTAATGAGATGTATCCTATTCCAATATAAGGTACTTTAAACTGTCAAAAAAATTTCCAGCCTTTCCAAAACAGGGAAATTGCAAATTTTCTTTGCTTCCTTGTACTTTCTTGGAAAGTTCTTTAAAAAATGTCCTGCAAATTTTTGTGGAATGGGTAGGTAGGGATAACGTTTTTCCCCCAAAAAAACAACAACCCATCTTCCCTTCAACAAATGACATTGCTTGGTAAGAATCTCAGAGAGAAAATTTCATTAAGGACACAACATGTAAGAATTTTCCTGGATCAAGTCAAAGAGATTGCATTGGCCCTAAATCCTACATCTACACCAAGATGCATTATGCTGAGAGTTGAGACACACAATATAGGGAGAAAAAGGAAAGAAAACAAATCTAACAAGGATCCTTAAGAGCATAATAACAGTGTCGGCTCAGGCACTGATACGTTTCTATTTTCTCAATCAGAGCAAGATTGCTTGTCCTGAGAGATTGAAAGGAAAGGTTTTCTTCCAAAGAAATTGCAAATCCCATTTTCTTCACTAACAAAAGCATATCTTAGTTCTCCAGGCCTTTTCTCTGCAGCCTTGTGACGGGAAATGCTTGGTTGGCCACAAACATCTAAATTACAACTCCCTAGACTTCTCATTTGCTCCATGCTGAACAGCAGAAAGGCCCCTTCCAAAATTGCTCCAAACAAGGCTACATGATTTAATGGCTGAGAAACACCAAAGGGGAGCAAAAATAAAGTTGCAGAAACAAGCCACGTGCACACACATTCCTCCTCCTGTTGATTCCCACTCGCACATTCTTCCTATTCACTCCCACTCAGGAGGTTCCCCCCCCCAACTCCCCAAGCTGCTTACCTTCTTCAGTGACCTCAAGCTGCAGCAGCACTGTTTCATACAGATGGCAGTAATGGTGGTGGAGGTTACAGGAATAAATTCCTTGGTCGCTCTCAGCAACATCTTCATTAGAGGAATAAAGAGAAGGAGGTAATTCAGACCACTAGATATCAGGATGACAGGAAGAAGGTAAACGATACAGGTATCACTGTTGGAAGTCCAATCTACAACAGTGCAGGAATCCTGCAACTGTAAGTATTCAAGTATTATGAGCCTTGGTGGCTCAGGCTGTTAAATGCCTGCTCTTAAGATCCAGCTGCCTGCAATTACTGCAGGCTCAATCCCACCAGGCTCAAGGTTGACTCAGCCTTCCATCCTCTTGGGGTAGGTAAATTGAGGACCCAAGATTGTTGGGGGCAATAAGCTGACTTTGTAAAATGCTGCTTAGTAATAAGCAGGCATATACAATGGAATGAAGGCTATTGCTGAGCACACTGGGTTGTATCCCAAAAAATTGTAAGCCGCCCTGAGTCTTCGGAGAAGGGCGGCATATAAATGCAATAAAATAAAACAAATGCACATCTGATTTTAGACATCTGTAAGGGAGGGAAAACTTGCCACCTCTCCAGAAAGTCTCTTCTACAGTGAAACATTAGGAAAATACCTCCTTCTGGTTACAAACCCCCTTTTCTGCCATTTTAGAGAATGAGCAACTTGAAGGGAGAGAACTATCTGCAATGAAAAACAAAGAAACAAACTAACAGGGAAAAGCTAAACTGATGTTTCAGGTTGTGAGGCTGGTGAATTGGGCAGTGATCTTGGCAGAACTTGAAAAAAAATAAGCAAGGTCGGAGCTAATTGGTCCTTGGATAGGGCGCCACGAAGAGATCACAGCTGTAGGCAAAATTGGGAAGGAAAAGAGAAACATTGTGGCACTACTGTGGCTAAGGAAATTAACCTGCCATAATCCATGTAGTCAATAAGAGTCAAACTCAACTTGAGAAACTTTTTAACTTTTAAACCCACAACTAACCTCAGTATTAATGAACTTAGTGTTTATAAGGATCCCATTGGTATGTACTGTACCAGAGAGAGGGCCAATATTTTCCTTCGGTGGCAATGAGGTTCTTCAGTGGGCACATTTGGAAGAAGGAACCCCAAAGGAGGAAGTGAAAATATTTGGCATCTGAGAACAGCTCACCCTGCTGCATTTTTATTTTTCATTAATCTATCTTCTACAAATTCCTATGGATTTTGTGGTTATGATAACTAGTCCTTTGGCAAGCCCTTTTGGAAACTACTTTTTTGTTCTTTGTTTTAAAGCAGGAGGAGAAATAAGTTCAGTTGATGAATAAATCCACACTTCTCTTTTAGAAAAAAAAAAGCAGATCAATGGATGCGTGCAGGGCAGCAGCTACCTTGGACCATCAGTGAAAAGTTGCCTTCCGTAAATGCGTTTTCAGGCATGGAGATCCGCCCCTGGTTGTACGTGTGGTAGACCCGCCGATCCCCGGCAGAGTACATGTCGCACAGCCTCTCCGCCGCCTGCTGGCTTCGGTAGAGATCCCAATGAACCACCCGCTGGCGATCATTCAGACTGTCCTGAGTCCAGACCATGCGGTAGCTCTTGCAAGTGAGAACCATCCGGGAACCTTCCTTGGCAGTGATGTTTACTACAGACACCACCATGTTTTCCAGATTAGGTGCATCTGCTGGGACTGCAACAGGAAGAAAGGAAAGGTGTCATGCCCCTGTTGGAGCCTGATTCTGAGGGGGAGGTGGAACAGCTGACAGGGAGTGGGAGTGTGGCCCTGGGGGCTATGGAGCAAACTAGGGAAGGGCACAGTCCGGCTGGGCATTCAGCCTCTTCATCCTAGGGCACGCAGGGAGGAACGGAGAAGGGAGCAACATGGATTATGGGGGAGAAAAAGGCCCTGATTCCCTTCATTAGCTGCAGCTGGGAAAACAGGATATGAAGGTGTTTGCGCACTGAATCTTGCTTGAAGCAAAACGTGAATTATCTTTGTCAAGTCTTATCTGGGTTCTGGTGTCCTCCCAACTGTGTGTGTTTCATTATCTTTTGGAAGTCTGCAATTCCTTATCCTGCCCTGTCTCGTTAATTGATGCAGTGTGGTTTGTGTTGATTTTTATTTATAATCTATATGTACTTTGGGTTCGGACTGAATTTCTTCCCTTTAAAGACTGTTCTTGGGAGAGTTTTTTCTCCAGCCGATGATAACTGGACACTGGGGGCCAAGTTGGAGGTATTAAAGAGACTTTACCTACTTTTGTGACTTCGTTGCTTTTGTGCCATGCCCCTTTGGGTCATCACAAAAGGAGGTGTAGAATAAGGGAGGCCTTCAACTGAGAATGGGTAACATCTACCTACATATTGATCTGACAGCCGAATGAATGTCAGGCAGGAGATGGCCTCTCTGCTCCCTCTTGCCCAGGGGTCTGCAACCTGCGGCTCTGGAGCCACATGCTGCTCTTTCGGCCCTCTGCTGCGGTTCCCTGTCAGCTGATCCAACCATTGGCTGGCTTTGCCCTTCCCCTTCTTGTCACTCCTCACCTGTCCTGAGAAGGTAAGGGGGATGGCAGAGGATGGAGACTCGCTCCATATTCCAGAGCAGGAGGTGACTGGGTGGGAGTGAGTGACGTCGAGTTGGCCACCCACCACCCAGTCACACCGGTTGTTAAATTATTGGCTCCCGGTATTTTCTTTTCTGTGGGAAATGGGTCCAAATGGCTCTTTGAGTGTTTAAGGTTGCAGACCCCTGCTCTAGCCAAAGGAGGCAAGTGCAGGGCAACAGGCCAAGAGGTTCATGCAAAGACTTCATTGATCAATGGCACAAGGCACACAAGGGACCTGGGCTCAGTTGCTGACACCTGCAACTAAAAGGGGCTTATGGGAAAAGCCCTTCTTGGCCAAAGGTTACAGGCAGCCTGGACATTTCAGAGAGAATCACATCTACGTGGGTTTTTTTAAAAAATATTATCCTGAGAAACCCTTGATAACTTCCAGTAAGCAGCCATCTCTTTAAATAAATCCACTACAGTATACAATAATCCAACTGGTATACAACAGGGTTGTTGAATGGAATACATGCCTCTTATTTCCAAAATGCAGGAGTGTGAAGCTAGAGTCTTATTCTCACTTACCAGAATATGGATGAACAGCAGCTTCTAAAATGGGAGAAAAGAAAAGTTTTTAGTGTCCGAGGCCAATTTAAAGTAACAGTATCAACCACCAGTGGATACTGGTGCCAAGTCCTACACCAGTGCCAAGTCCTACACAGAATAGAAGGTATATTTCAGAGAAAGCCAAGTGATGAAGTTCTTTAGATGTAGGTCTGGGACTAACTGCCAGGCCTAAAGAACTAGATCTCCTACTGCAATGTTTGGTTGCAGATCTTTCATCTCAGGAGACCATTCACAGAGGGCCCATCTGCTGGGCATTATTGCGCAAAGCCAAATTGGCTTTCTTACAGTTGCTGCATTTTTTCAACCTAGTGCACCCCCCTTCAACCCCAGTGGCTGTTCCAAAGCAAAATAAAAAAAATAAAAAGGCCTGTCAGAGGCTAGATGAAGCTCTCCCCCCACGTCTCATAACTGGTGGTCTCTGAGCTCAAAGGGCAGGACCAGCAAACGTTAAAAGTTCCCCTCTTCCATGAATGTTCCACAGAGGCCAAACCTGCACCCTTGGCATTGCTGCGGTGGTGCCAGGCAGCAACAGCACAGAATCTAATTCTCTTCTTGTCTTGCTACTGTTACTCATTAACTAAGCTGTAGTCTTGACAAGAACTAAGGGGTGAGGGCAATGGACTCAGCACTGGAGATGTTCAAACTGAAGCTGGACATCTATCTGTGGTGATGCTTTCTGTAACACCTTAAGTAAACCTTAACCATCAGTGTAGTTGCTATCAAAAAAAACTCTGAACCCTGCAGATCCTTGAAGTCTGCATCCCAAAGACTGGAAGCAAAAGAACAATTAGGAAACCTTTTTCCTTGTTCTTTAAAAGAGAAGATGTGACCAGCCTGAGTTCCAGCATCGAAGCATGAACTTCATGCTCTCCTTGACTACATACCCCAGTGATTTCTTAAGAGATTTGCTAAATGGGTGCTGTTATGAATGTCAGGGAGGACATTCCCTGTCTAAAGAGCTCTCACTCCTGTTTAACAAGATTAGCCTGATGGAATTCGATGACCTGGGACACACCTTTTCAATGGTATCTCTATTTGTGGGGTTGGGGGAGGGATTTTCACCCTTTGTGCACCCAACTTAATGTGAAGAATATACTTGCGTATTGCAATGATTCAACTGCAGACAAATTCATTTGGAAAAAAAAAAATAGAGATTGGTTGTTCTTCCAAAGAAAGCCGGAAACACACCAGATGTGCCGTTGCTCAGAATTGCACAGATCCCTTTAACCCTTTTTTTTTCATTCTGCCAAATTTAGCTGCAGAGGGAACAGACAACTCCCCCACCCCAAGACCTGCTGGCATGGCTAACCTTAGCTGAAGATCAAAGCAAACGGTGTGTGTTTGGTCTATGACTATAAATGTAAAATTTCTTTTTTTTTAAATGCACTCAGGTGTTTATAAACAAAGTGGGCAACCTTCCCCCCCCACACAACTCCCGCTGGAAAGGCATCAGGTTACCAACTTTCTACCTTCTTGACTGCTGTTTTTGTGGTTCTTAGAGCAATAGAAGCCGGGTTTTATTGGCAGTCTACCTCAGAGTTCCGTTTGCTATGCAGGCCCAGCGTAGAAAAGGAAACCCATTTTTTCATGCCCTACTTCGCACTTATTGGAAACAGGGTGCCGTGCAGCTAGACAATCTAGCCAAAAATATACAACTGATGTGGCTAAGGCACAGCACTAAGGAAAAGTAAAGTTTTGATTCCACAGATTCAAGGGAGCCCCCACCTTAGTTTTTTGACCCACACTTGGAAGGCCACAGGAAACACCTGAAAGGTACAGGTAGTCCTTGACTTTACAACCACAATTGAGGGCAACATTTTCACTGATAAGTGAGATAGTTGTTAAGTGAGCCTTGCCCCATTTTTCAACCTTTGTTGCCATAGTTGCTAAGTGAATCAGTGCGATTGTTAAGTTAGTAGCATGGTTGTAAAGTGAACCTGGTTTTCCCTGTTGGAAGGTCGCAAAAGGGGATCATGTGACCCCAAGACACTGCAAGCGTCATAAATATGAGACAGTTGCCAAGCGTTTGAATTTTGATCACGTGACTGTGGGGATGCTTCAACGGTTGTAAGGATGAAAACTGCTCATAAGTCCTTTTTTCAGTGCAGTTGTGACTCCATACAGTCACTAAACGAATGGTTGTATATTGAGGACTACATGTACATTTATATGTATGGAGCTTCTAAGGGCTTCTGGGTCAGACATTTTGCCCTGCCAGGTAACAGAATGACACCTTTGATCCAACCAAAGATAATTCCCAAAATGTCAGACAGCATTCTAATTTCCTCTCTGTGCAAACATTGTATGCTGTAAGGTATTAAAATAACTTCAGTCTTAACTGTGCTTTAGGTTTTTTTTTTAAAATGCAGGATTCTTGGGAGATCCTTCTCATTGCAAAAGAGAGAGAGAGATTCAGATCAGATAAAAATTAGTGAAATTTTAACCCCCTCCCCAACTGCTTAGGGAGTTCTCAACCAGGTCTGCATGAAGCAGGTAAAATCAGTGTTGATGTGATTCAGACAATTGATGTCATCCTGCATGATTTAGAAAAACAATCTGATCCAATTCAGACATTCAGATCGAACTGTCCAATTGGGTTGATCTGAATTTTTGAAGCAATTGGTCAAATCAATTTGGAGGAGGTCTCTGATAGAATTTGACAACCAGACTTGACTTTTCAGTTCAGCTCAAAGGGTAAATTAGATTCTGAGATGTGATCAGACCACTACTGAATTGAATCTCCTGTTTGAATAGTTGCATATTTCTCTTATTATATAAAAATAAATAATATTTGGTGAAAGCAAAAGTGCTTAGGATGAGGGGAAAAGGACAACCATAGCAACTTCATCCACTTTTCTACCCTTATAAAACATTTTTCTTTAAATAGGATCACAAACCTCTTTTAAAACAAAACAAACACAATACTTTGTCTCACAAAGAAGAAAGTACAAATAACTTCCACAGCTGGTTTTTGTTGGTTTATGATAGATTCAAACCCTTAATCACAAGTCCAATTTTGATTTAAGTAATCTCTAGCAAATGTAAAAGTCTCTTTGATAAACAGAGAAATAAAAACAAGGACTGCAAAGTCTTTTTTCTGGATCTGTGTTGCAGAAAAGGCAGAAGTTATGAGAAGGGGTTTTTTTAAGTCACCAAATTCTTTGTTTACTTAAGGAAGAATTCAGTATATCCAAAAGTATACATCTGCTTGGATTGGCAGATTCCAATCTTCCCATATCTTGACTTTAATGTTAATTGGTTAACTATCTCAGCTGCTGTGTATATTTTGAATGTTTTTATAGTTTTGGAATTGTAAATTGCCCAGAATAATTGATTAAGATGGACAGCATTGAATAAATAAATCTTTCTGAAGTAGCTCCTTTACCATTTTTTTAAATGTAAGATTTTATCCAGGTTACAGTCAATATATCACATATAACATCAGGATTTTAATTATTAAATAGCAATCTAATCAATCAAAATTATCTATCTCCAGTTACTTAACTAAATTCACTTTGACTACCACTACTATTATTTAATATTTAAACAGCCTTGTTTTTCAAAGTTATTTTAACACTTCCTCTCTCCCCTTTGTTATGTGCTGCTTTTTTCCCCAATACTACACATTTATTTGGAAAAACTTCTTTCCTCTGGTGAAGCATAGTTACTTGGTGGATAGCTCCATTTTGCAAACAGACAGCGGAATTACAGAGGAATTACATTCACTGATAGAAAAGTAAGGTTCTAAGTTTTCCCAACCAGTCTCTTAGGATGGCAACAGGAAGAACTATACTAATATAACATTAACTTTTCCTTACTGATTCTGTTCCTCTGCTTATGCTGGCTGAGAGACATGTACCACATAAACTTTTGCTTATCATATGTGCTGTACCAGAAAGACAGCGTCTAATAAAAGTATATGCTTCATGCTGCCATTAAAAAATAGATCTAATACATCAAAAGTGGCCAAATAAACTCAAGCCAAGCTTTTTTTAGCCAGATTGTGGCTAAGGGTCTTCTTAGCCAAAACCAACTGACCAACCAATCAATAAAATTCTACCCAAGCAAAGCTGTATTTTACTCTTCCTCTCAGCAGTGCAAAACTCACAAAACATATTTTCATTCCAGTGGAGGAACCCATGAAAGTGCTATAGATGGGACAGTCCTCAAAATAACTAAGATAATGCACCTCCCCCATATTTACATATATCATTCCCAAAGGATGTGCAATATCTAACATTTGCAGAAAAGAAGAAGAAAGAGGGCTGTGCACAGACACACAAAGAAAATTAATCCCTGTTTTTCAAACTTACCCTGGAGAACCAACAAGAGAGCTAAAAGGAATTTGCTAGCTTGCTCCATGTCTCTCTTTCTTCTTTTCTTCAAATCTTCCCCTTGCTGCTTGCTTGAAAACACTTATGATCTCATCCGTTTACAGCCCCAAAACATGGATATACAGCAAACCTCTTTCCATAGCACAACCCTTTCCCTCCTGTCTCCTTCTTTCTTTCTGTGGCTTGCCAGCCCTCCCACCTCTGTCCAATCCTATGGCTCAACTTCTACATAACATACATACGATCTGAACTTTCCGCAGCCTTACACAGCCAAAATGACTTTTGATGTAGCAGTGATTTTTAAAAATCTAGTAACATTTTGCTGGCTCCGCTCCTCACAGCTCCAAGTTTCAAAGACAGTTCCGCCCACCCTCCTCCTCCCTTTTTGGATATATGGTATTAATTTTCTGGGCATTTACAGAATCCAGTTTTCTTCTTTTCCTGCTTAGGCTGACTTTCTGCCAGATGTTGTCTTGCGACCTATATCTTTTCATTATCCCTGTTTCCTTTCTTTTCTTAAAAGTTTATTCTTTTGATTTGTCCATCTCAACTCTAGATGGCTTTGCTGTCAGCTTCAAAACAGCTCAGAAAAAACATGGGTGAAACAAGGTCAAATTAATATTACCAACACATCCTTATTAGACCACATTTCTGTAAGAATAAAATAGTTGGACTTAAAGTCTTTGTACCTTCCAGGGAAAGGTGACTTCGTTAAGTATTCAGTGTGTCTTAGTTCCATCTGTTTTCACTCATAAATTCATATTTTCAGATTTCTATGGCAGTTTGTAAACTA
Source organism: Naja naja (assembly GCA_009733165.1). NCBI lineage: Eukaryota > Metazoa > Chordata > Lepidosauria > Squamata > Elapidae > Naja > Naja naja. Next base: position 5,462,006 of record CM019158.1, on the reverse strand, counting down.
AAACACGCAGAACCTCATTATAATCCAAAACAGATTTTCTTCTGCAGCTTTTGCTAACGTGCAGGTTGTGATGCATGTCCTAATGAGTGCCATTTTCTGTAAACAAACTCTCTTGGATTTCAGCATTTTGTTGGCATCTTTCTCTATCATTCCCATGATTGGATCTGATAATCCAATAATGGATTAAGTACATCACAACATTTAAGGACTGCAGACATTAAAATAATGGAGTTCCAATTTATTTATACATCAGAAGCAGGAGGATCAATGCTTCATTATAGGTAGGGGCTGTATAGCAAAAATATTTTCCCCAAAACATATCCTTTGAACCTTTCAAAAAAATACTTTCTAAGTAATTCTGCTACAAAACTGAGGCTTTAGCGCTTTCCACTCACAAGAACTGTGTTAGTCTAAGTTCCATCTATCCCCTCCTGCCCCCCCAAAAAATATTCGGACAAAATATTACACTGTTGTTTAAATTGCAGGACTGAAAGGTTTAAGAAGTTCCTTGCAATTCAATTTCAGGCAAAGTAACCAAGATACATAGTGGGGCAAATAGCCCTACCGAGACCTCCTTGTTATTTACCCACAATCAAAAGAGCCCTCCGCTTTCTATCTGCACTTCCAATAAAGTAAGAGGCAAGGGGCTGTGAACTTTAGAAGCAAAGCAGTCCTGATCAGAATTGGAAAAGATCAGGTGTGACTGAACTGAGACCCAAGAGGTACCATTTTTATACTCATCCATTTTGTTGGCAGGCCAGTCCTTCCTCTAAAGCTAAGTTAAAGAAAATATTTTCCCATGAGAATTATACTACAGTAATGGAGTTTACCTCCTTCCCCTAGATTATGTGAAGTTGTTCTCTGATTTACTAAACTGAAATAAAAGGTTTTCCTTAACCAATCACAGAAGATATCATCCTCAAGTCTTATTCACAACTGTGCAGAACTAATGGCACCGAATCTCCTGCCATGGGCAGGGGGTTGGACTAGAAGGCCTCCAAGGTCCCTTCCAAGCCTATGATTCTATGTTCCAAGAACTGTTTCCTTGCTATTATCAAGGTAGGTGGTAGCTCCACAATGACCATTATTTTTTGCAAAAGAGCTTATTGTTGCTGCCCACTGGACCTCCATAATAACAGACAATGGTATCTCTTACTCTCAAAAATTATATCAAAACATATCTGGAGTAAACATTATGGCAAAACCAGGACTTTGTATAAGCCTCTAGGGTAGATGAGCATTATAATAATGGCTTCACATTACACTACAAAAAAGACCAACTTAACTGACAGTAATGTTAATTCATCCTTTAACTTGGCTGAAGTGATTCGATCTGATCTCCATTTCATCCTTGAGAAGGGAAGAATAGGAAAGCCTGAAGGAATTTAGAAGCATCAGGGAGAGGAGAGGAGGCATGTGGGAATCTGGTATCTAATCTAAGTGTACTTTACAGATCAGGTGTCATCAAACTGAAGCACTCTGACCATTTTGCTGATCTGAAAATGCCAAGTAGTGCTGGATCTGATTACAGTAATCCTTGAATGGGGGAGCATCAGATAATCGCACGACTTGCAAGCCAGACAAGAAGCCAAAACACTTCTTGGAAGAGGGCAGCAACAAAGCATTACATATTGAAGACAGCATGGACATAGCCATGACAAAGTTTGCAGGAGTTGACCTTGGACTCAAAGGAGATTTCCCCCATGCAGAATTCTTTATGCAGAAAGGATCAAGGTTTCTTGATAAGAGGAAATTCTTCACCAAATAACAACTATGATATGGTTTAACAATATTCTATTGGCACCTGTTATTATCCCAAAACTTCAGCTGGACATCTAAAAGGAATCCAGCTAGCAGGGTTAACAAAATTTTGCTGCTGGCAGGGCAGGTTTCTTGTGCATTAAAGGCATCCCTTGAAATGTAGCCACAATTATAGGCCTGCCAGACATAATCTGCTATTACTCCCATGACTTCACCCATCCTGGAATCTATCGGGGACGTTGTCTTATAGAAGTCTTTTTGTGCTCTAATTGTTCCCTACTCCAGCCTCTGGTTTTCCCCCAACCCTACAAATTGACACTTGGGGGCTCCATCCCTGTGGAAGGCTGCCCACCTGGACCTGAACAGAAGCAATAATGCAAATCTAAGGTCTCCTCAGAAAATTCTCACCGAAACAGAAGAAAACTCAGCTGACAGCTCCTGTGCTGCATTTCATGTGATTACTGCTTGCTGCTATCCAAAGGTGAGAATTCTGTGCACAGTCAGAGGCATTCTGTCATGTAGAAAGCTTGAAATTGTTGCTGGGTGGCCACATGTGGCTTTTCCATCTCTGTCAGAGGCTAAAGCCTTATTATGTTGTTAAATTAAGCCTTGACTCTTGGTCAGAATCCAAATTTTGCATCTCCCTTTGGGGTGCCTTTCCAATACCCTCTTATTTATAATGTCTATCACAGTTTTGACTCAAGGGAGACTTTATCTCCCAGCATGCCTGCTATGGACTCAATAACAGATTTGATAATGGTTGTTGTCTCCAAAAACTTCTAGGAATTGGACTTGGGCAATTTAGTGTATTAGGATTCCCAGAGTTTCTTTGTTTGTATCCTAGTCAGGAAAGCAGACTTGAAATTAGCCAGAGAAGTTATGAGGCTTTAAATAGCAGAGATTTCTTCCTATTATTTGTTGTTGTTGTTAGTTGCGAAGTCGTCTCCGACCCATCGCGACCCCATGGACAACATTCCTCCAGGCCTTCCTGTCCTCTACCATCTTCCAGAGTCCATTTAAGCTCACGCCGACTGCTTCAGGGACTCCATCCAGTCCCCTCCTTCTCTGCCGTCCTCTTCTTCTTCTTTTGCCCTCAATCCTTCCCAGCATTTGGCTCTTCTCCAGCAAGTCCTTCCTTCTCATTAGGTGGCCAAAGTCTTTGAGCTTCATCTTCAGGATCTGGCCTTCTAAAGAGCAGTCAGGGTTGATCTCCTCTAGGACTGACCAGTTGGATGGCCTTGCAGTCCAAGGGACTTGCAGGAGCCTTCTCCTCCAGCACCAGAGCTTAAAGGCCTCCATTCTTTGGCACTCAGCCTTTCTTATGATCCAACTTTCACAGCCACACATTGCAAAGCCATAGCCTTGACCATATGCACTAGTTACTGACAGGCTTTATGCAGATTACAGCTTTCAATGTTCACATAAATTTTCCCCTATATTCTGTATTACTTCCTATGGGATGGAGTAACACATTCAAAACTCAGCTTTTCACTTCTGGCAGGCATTACAGTTTTAATTCCTGGAATTCATAAAAACAGCAGTAATAGGAACCATTTACAAAAACGCTTCACCCAGGATTTTTTTTAATGTTCCAAAACAATAATGCAAAAGTATTACCCAAGGAAAGGAAAAGGAAAATTAAAGAAAAAGTTGTTTCTCTTCTGTCCTTCTTTAACTACTTTCTGTTTTGCAGCTGTGGGTCTATATCTTTTTAAAGACTACAAATCAATATAAAAACATCCTTGAACGTGTATAGCAGCCTAACCTGGCAGGAATTCCAGAGCAGACATTAACATACATGCTGATTCCTTCTATTTAAGGGAACTGGCTGAGTTTCACTGCTGAAGGAATTCCTTTGACCACAGGTAGAAAAGGGCCACATGGGTTCTCACCATTCTTGCAATCAGATTCTATGTGAGATCAAGTATTTGTTTTGTATGCCAAAAGTCGGGTTCAATTTCCTGGAAAGATGAGAAAAAATTCTGCATGGAACCCTGGACAGCAATTGCTAATCAGGGTAGAAGGAGACAGATTGACTCAATAAAAGATAATTTCTTATGTTTCCGATTCTTATTTTGCGGGGAAAACATCTCCTCTCTGAATAAATCAGAGACAGAGAACCGGGAGGAAATAACAGAGCAATCAAATCAGCATCATTGAGGCCTCATCCCACCGGCTTTGCTTCCAAAATCTCCCAACAGTCAGAAAGTAAAATTCCATGTTTGGTTACTCATCTCTGTCCAGCAGTTTTGGAGATAATGTTTCAAAAGCAAGCCAATCAAGTATTTTTTTTAAAAGAAATATGCTGTTTACCAGAAATTTTGAAAATCCAGATTGCCACTAAGGCTTTGCTCATACACTTCCCCAGTTGAAAACAATAGTGGCATTTGATGTGCATGATATACTAAACATGGTTAGTGTCTTTGTGGTTAGGGAGTTGCACAATCCAACCTTTTGGTTTACCTTATGAGTCAACCTGCTGCATAAAGCCAGAAAATGAATTTAATTCAGCTGCCAAGATGCTGTGTGTGAGAGCAAACCATGTGGTCCAGTTTTACTCAAGCTGGGGGTTTCCAAATGTGCTGGGTATCAAGTCCCATAATTCCCAGCCACTTGCTGGAAATTATGAAAACTCCGGATCAGCAGATTTGGGGAGGCTTTGCCAACACTTTAAACCACAGCCTCTCTACCTCCTCCATTCAGAAACCACATCGGGGTATCTTTGTCCTTTGAAAGAGCATATCTGTTCCCTTTTAAATTACTCTCCACCTTGCAACCCCGCCCATTATCACAGCCTACTGGAGAGCCAAAAAAATGGAGTTCCCAAACCACCCACAAGATCAAAGAATTATTTTTCAGTGGCTGTGTTAGAAGTTACACCTCTCCTAAAAATATTGTTTTTAACAGTTGCCAAGGCTTTCCAAACCACTTTTATATATATATAAAAAAAGATCAAAATAGATCTCTGGGCTGCAAAAAAAAAGGCCACACATGGTTCAGTTGGTAGAAGAATTCCAGTACCAATTGTAGAGCCCTTGAGATGGAATATAGCCAGTTTTTTTTCTGATCCCAAAACTGCTGATGAATTGAGGGAGCCACCACCAGGATACCATCTTAACCCTGAAATTAGCAAGTTTCATCTTGAGAATAAATATCTCTTAGCTGTGTGACTCCGAGTTCAAGATGCTGAATCAAAGAGGCAGATGGCTGGACAAGTCCAGTAAGTTGAGGATGGGTAAGGAGAAGTGCCCCAAACCAACAGTGTAATTGAAGCTGGAATATCTTGGAATTCCAGCCAAAACTTAGCTGCCTTTTAGATACATTTTTAGAATATTCTTCCTTAAAACTTACTTAAGAATTCATGAGAAAAAGGCACAGATGGCACATTTTTCATTCCTATCCATCTCTGATGGCTGCACTTAATCAACCTGATCTTAGAAGACTAAGCAGGGTTGGTTCATACTTGGAAGGAAAATATCAGGAAATTCCAGGCTCATACACTAGACTGGAATGTTGGCAAAACATCTTGTGGTTTCTAATCATCTAAGCCCAGACATTCTAGATTTTGAAGAGGAAGGTTTAAGGATAGGTTCACAAATTATTCCATAACCTAGTATTTGGTTTCAGTTCAGATTTTGACCTCGTGCCTTTTACAATGGTCTTAGGCTACATATGATAAATGGCAGTATGATGTTGGAAGGAAGAGCTAAGAAGCCTGACCAGTTCTGTGGCCAGTCAGGAAGACAAACTCAATGGAGTATCCAGCTGCCTTTTTCTCAGCAATTAATCCTCCTTCTTTTTCGGCTCAGGCAAGATGACTTGAGTTCAAAGTGCTGGTCCTGTACAACAACTTTGCCTGAACTTTTGCAGATTGTATCTTTTACACCCGCCCAGGATGAAATCACCAGGGTGGTGAGAAAGGAAATGGAGCTGACTCAGAAATATTAAAGTAACTGCCATGAAGACCAAGGCTAAGTCCATAACCACATTGCTTTTAGCTTTCTCCCTGTTCTTCCAATTCCCTGTACACACTTTGCTGATGACTCTTTGCTCAGCTTCCTCTTTGCTCAGCTTTCTTTTAAGAGAAGCCATACAGCCTTAAAGTTTGAGCCAAAGTTTCCACACCATCATCCTTTATGATATCCTTATTTGTTTCCAGAATTTGATGAATTGTTAGTTCCTACAAAAGCCATTTTTAATGGGAGGGAAGAAAAAGATTATGAAAGGCTTACTAAGCCATTGGAAAAGAGATCAATCAGTGCCCTTTGATAGGGAGTCCCTCACATGCAAAAGATAATTGATTATCATGGATTGGATTTCAACAACCAAAGAAGAGTACTGAATTCACAGCTTCCTTACCCTAAGGCTGGTAGGCCTCAATTTGCAAGGAAGACTAGATAAATCTTGCATCTCATGCAACTCAACAAATAAATGCTCTGTCTTACATATTGGCAAAAAAAACAGAAAATAAAATACAAGCTGAATAGTCAAGACCTTGTTGATGATCCAAACTCTGTCAAGGACCTTGGAGTACTCATCTCAAATGATCTAAGTGCTAGAGCCCACTGTAACTACATAGCCAAAAAGGCATTAAGAGTTGTTAACCTAATCCTACGTAGCTTTTTCTCTGGTAATATCACACTACTAACTAGAGCATATAAAACATTTGCTAGACCAATACTTGAATACAGCTCACCAGTCTGGAACCCACATTACGTATCTGATATTAACACAGTAGAGAAAGTCCAGAAATATTTCACAAGAAGAGTTCTCCACTCCTCTACTCATTGCAGAATACCTTATGCCATCAGACTTGAGGTTCTAGACCTAGAAAACCTAGAACTACATCTTGGTCCGATCTAAGTATAGTATATAAAATCATACATTGCAATGTCCTACCTGTCAATGAATACTTCAGCTTCAACCATAACAATGCAAGAGCACACAATAGATACAAACTCAAGGTTAACCACACCAAACTTGATTGCAGGAAATACAACTTCAGCAACAGAGTGGTCAATGTCTGGAATACTCTACCTGACTCTGTGGTTTCTTCCCCAAACCCCAAAAACTTTAACCTTAGACTGTCTCCTATTGACCTCAGCCCTTTCCTACAAGGTCTGTAGGAGGTGTGCATAAGCGCACCAAAGTGCCTACCATCCCTGTCCTATTGTTTCTTTTATTTTCTTATATGTATCTATGTATTTATAACTATGTTTATACTTATACCTATTATCTTGTAAGCAATTGACTAATCAAATAAATCAAATAAATAAAATAAACTGCCTATTTATTCACAGCAATTGTTTGTACCCCACGTTAGGCCAAAGAAATTAATGCAAAACTGTCAGTACAATTTAACTTGCTCTCTAAAAGACCCAGAGGAAAACTATCAAGAGAGAGGATGAAAAATGTAAATGTAGGCATGTTACCATTATCTGGAAGTCAACTGGCATAAATAGAAATACTTAAAGGAGAAAAGTCAAATCTTGGCAGAGCTGGAGATGACCATGTTAATTCCCTTATCCTTTACTGCCAGCTACCACATGCTTTAAGACAATCAACCTCAACCAGTGTATATGTACCCTAGGGGGTCTCAGAAACAATCTGAGGGGTTGGGCTAAGTCAGTAAAACTTTAAGCTTATGCATTCAACATAAATGGTGGCAGAAGGTTTAGAAACAGCTGGTGGCTTTCTTGGTATCTTTGGACAGGAAATAGAAAAATTATTCCTGCAAGAACATTCCTTTTTCTGGTGTTCTCATCAAAATTCAGTTCCTGCTGAAATGATGCCCAGCAAAATTAGGATTAGGTTTTAAGAGGACACGGAGTGATCCAAGTCCATTGTGCTGCTGATATGCCCTCACTAGGAGAAAGAAATTTCAAGAATGATTGCAGTTTATCAAAAAAGCAATATTCCAAGTCAGATCAGTTACACTATGGCATTTTCCTGAGAAAAACCCTCTTAGAATTGTTACAAATTATATAGATGTTTAAGATGAGAAAATTGGACACTTTCTAGATAAAAACAATCCCACTTTAGCCATCTAAAAAACCAGATTAGAGTGTAAGATAATTGCCTGCTGTTGCAGTGCTTGGTAAACTATATACAGGTAGGTTTGGATAACTAATATATATATATATATATATGGCCTGAGTCATCTACTTTGCTCTGCCTTTACCTATTTAACTATTCCTATCATATTCTTCAGTAAGATGAAAAGACCTCCCTGTCTTTTTTTTTAATTATTGATTCTTCTAAGGCTAGTCACCTAAGGTGCTATTTTAGGATTGACAACAGCTTTAAGTACATGCTTGGAAAAGACTCCATACATTCATAAAAACTGGATTCTCTGCTAATTTCATAGAGGATTGTTTGATGGAAGATTTAGTTAGATCTAAGCACAGAAAGCTGCAATTGCTATTCTAGTAAATGTGAGTTCTATGCCCACCTATCAGTCTGCGTTAAATATATTCAAGAAATTTCATGAAAAGGGCAGCAGATACTTCTTAGAGAACTATAATATATTATGAGTATTTTTTTTAAAGGCCACCAGTCTAAATGCCTTTTGTTTCCATTAACAGATTATTGAGCAATTAGAACTCCTGGGTTGTTTGTAAATTTCCAGCCAAGAGTTGGCAAACTGAATCCATCTGTTTATTTTGTTAAGTGGCTGTTTTGTACATCAGGTGCTTGTAAGGGGGAAAAAAGGGAGGGGATTTCCAGTACAAAAGTGATCAGCAAAATGTAAGTATATCTACAGTTCAGTTTCTCTACAACAGTTCTACAACCAATTTAAAAGATTATAGGAATGCCTGATGGCTGGAGAATTCTAGGAGTTCCAAGTCCACACATCTTAAAGTTGCCAAGATTGAAAAACGCTGGATTAAAGTCAAGACAACCACATTCCAAATCTCCAAATATATTACAAGAGGGAATAAAATAATTTCTATACATTGCCCAAATTTCCCAGCTTTGCAGGGGGGGAAAATACATTGTTCCAAGTGTGCTCACCGTGTGAAGAATGGTTGCAAACTTAAGCATGTATACAACTGTTAAGAGAGAATTGGGCCCTATATAATTGCAACAGACAGAAAGACTTGTGTGGTATTTTCTTGGAAGCTATCAGATGTATTAGCTGAGGATGGGCTCATCCTGGTGTGGCAAAAGCCAGCCACCCTTGGCTAATCTTAAAAATTCAACAAGGTCAGATCTGGGTAGTGCTTGGGTGGGAAAGGGAAAGCAACAGGAACGTTCAAGGCTACAGACAAGAAAGGGAAAACATCTCAGAAAGCCACAGTGCTGTAAACTATTAATATGAATAACATTTTGTGTAGATGTCCATGTATTCACCAGGCGTTAATGGGACTTCACCTGCAGCCCAGCTCAGAATGTCTGACAGCCTTTTGCTTAGAAATTCCTTGTGTGGGGGCTCCCCCTACTGTTCCCAGCAGTTAAACCATGGCTAATGTTAAATACGCAGGCAACCCATGAACTTTTCATATGTAGGTGTGAGTGGGTGGGTATATTTCTGCATTTTACATTCAAAGAAATAAAAGATTAAGTCAGCTGCGCTGACTCCTTGGGGAATGGGTTTTATCTTAAATTCATTAAGGGATTTTTAGTCTAATTTGGCTTGTTGTAATTTAATTCTATTTTAGCTAATTTAACTTATTGTATTGTTTTTATCTGTGAGCCACCCTGAGTCCTTTTGGAGAGGGGGCAGCATACAGGTTGAATAAATAAATAAATAAATAAATAAATAATACATACATACATACATACACACACACACACACACACACATATATAAAGAAAATGAAAATAACTATTTGCCCAACAAAAAAATTATTGTATACACAGTACTGTCTGCTTATAAAAGCTAACCAAAGAGTAACATTTATCCTTTTTGTCTATGAACTTTATCATACCATCCATAAACAATGCCACTTTCATCTAGACAGAATTTGATAAATACTTATAGAATCCAGTATATAAATGATGGCTGAATAAAGAAGGAATAAAGATATTTTGATCTTGGGAAACTGCATCCATACTAAATTGAAGGAATTTAATGAAATCATCCCTTTGGCCTGGCTGTGGACTTTCTCCACCTTGAAGAACTACTGCCTTGATTTTTCCAAAATGCTAACATGGGCTTACCTTTGAAGGTCCCTTGGGTTGAAGAGAGAATCTGTCAAGTCGTGTTTTGTTCCAGCCAGTCAACCCACCATCCAGTAGCCTCCTCAGAAGTGAGAGAGCCCGAAAGCTCAGCTTTTTGGAGTCAAGATCAGAAGGTGACATCTTCAGGCATCAAAAGTGGCTTAGATGCACCAACTCCAACCAGTCCTAACTGGTACTCCAGAGCTTTTATATGCAGGACTCAGCTGACTCAGGCAGCTGCTTCCTGGGATAAATACTCCCATTGACGATTAGGGATGCTTTGGCCCAAAAATGGGAGTCATTTTTATACGATGTAGTTTTCCAGCCCGAGAATGACATTCTCCTAAATCTTATCAAAATGTTTCACTTTTTCTTGCTATTGCTATTAAAATGTCCATTTAGCTATTTCACACTTTAGAAAAAAATCCAAGCCATCCCAATGCAATGTCATCCCCTTGGCATTTAAACTCAATTCCCTAGTGAAGATGTAGTAATAAACAAAATTCTGACTTGCGCTGAAATGGACAGGCTAACACTAGAGATGAAAAATAAGGATGAATCAAATATTATATAATTTGGAATAGATTTTACCATTGGTGGGGACAGAAAGGAAGGGTTTAAGATAGAAAAGAGTTGTTAAGAGGACATCTGTGATCATGAGACTAAAATAATATTAAGAATGTTGGAAGATGTAAGTAATGAGGACTAAATGTATATATGTGTATATATACGTGCAAATGTATATAAGCTCTAAATTCTATTATATTTCACTAGAATGATGACCAAAAATTATGTCAAAATGACTCCATGTTCAATGTTTTTAAATGTTATGTTTAATAAAAAAATAAAATAAAAAAAGATTGGCTCATTGTCTGTGTAAACCTGTGGTAGACTGCTGAAAGCATAGCGATACATTATTTGCAACTCCCAAGAGCACTTTCTGGTGTAAAAGAAAAGGCAGAAACCTACTAAGTAAATAAATAAACTAGGCAACTAACCAAAGAGGCAGATTTCCTTAGCAGCCATTCTCAGTCTTCTGCAAATGTATTTTGGTCTAAGTTGGGAGGCCTGACTTTTTGAGTTCCCACTCAGGCTTCTGAAAACTGATTGAGGGCGCTCTCACAAAATGGCTGACATGGCAGCTTGCCCAGGGCTACCAGATTTACACTGCAAACACCCAGAAACCCATAAGGAGGCTAAAGAATAAGCCTTTTCCACATCTCTTGGCTACCCTAGGTGGCCTGTGGAGCCTTTTAGAGTTGATTCAGGCCTTTCTCACCTATCTGTGCTAAGGAATAACGTCACTCTTATTTTATATTCAAACAATCCAGGTTAACCTGGATTTAAAACTCAGCAGGGGATCGATCTTAACCTGAAAACACACTTCTTTGCAAAAAGTCAGCGCAGCACCATGGTTTGACAACCAGGATTTGAGGCCAAGCGCTCCCTGCCAGCCTATGATGCCACAGTTGCTCCACAAGCCACAATTAAGCTAACATTGGCTTAGTGGGAGGCACAACTGCTTTTTTTCCCCTCTGGGAAAACTCATGGCTCAAAAGGACACCCAAAAATTTAATAGCCTTAAAAACAATCACCACCCCACACACAAAAAAACGCAAATAATAACAATAATCCCCTCAGACGCTGAATTGCCCAACCAAAGCGCGCGCGCCCAGGCCACAGGCGGCGACTGCGCGTGCGCGGGTCAAGGCGGAGGCGCTCAAAGCGCGCGAACCGAGGAGGAGTGTGTGTGTGTGGTTAGAAATGGAAATGCAGCTTCGAAACGGTAGATGGCGCTGGTGCCGCTCAGCCGGAGCCTCGCGCACGCGCACAAGAGAAAGCGATGACGCCGGAAGCCTCCGCTTGCCAGGAGCGTTTCTTGCTTTTCTGCAGATGCAATTGCTTGGAGGGGAATGGGGGGAGGGCTCGATTTCGAGGCTGGGGCAGAAGATCCGGGGCTGGGCCGGTCCCGGCAGGAGTCACCCATAAAGTAGGGGACGGGAAAGGGGGAAAGAGAAGGCTTTTGCATCAGAGTACCAAAAGTTTCAGCAGAGAGTGTGTTAAGTCCCAAACATGTCGGAGGTTGCAAAGCAGGGGAAAACAACAACCCCTCCCTCTGGTTTTTCTCAAAGGGGTCCTTGGGGAAAAGAGGTGGAAAGGGGGGGAGAAACGGGAAGCTGGATTTGGGGGTTTGGGGCTGGGGGTGCAATACAAGGGGAAGATCCTGCGATGCATTTTTGCAATTAGCATTCCTGGCCGTTTTGATATCTCGCCCCAAAACTAAGCTCTTAAAAGTATCCCAAAATATATTCCCCCCCCAATAAAAATCTCTGCAACTGATCTTCAAAGCTAGCCTGATTGGGTGAGAAAACCTGGCCCCCACGTTCCCAATGGGGTTTCCTGCACCAAGCCTTGGCCTTCTCTTTTGGCAGAGGCGCTGAGGCAACCCACAACCTTTACAATCTAATGCTTCTTAAAATTGGGACAGGAAAAAAAGAGAGCAGATATAGATTAACAGAGTTGGAAGGGACCTTGTAGGTCATCTAGTCCAACCCCTCCCCTGACCAAGCAGGAGACCCTACACCATTTCTGACAGATGGCAGTCCAGTCTCTTCTTGAAAGCCTCCAGTGATGAAGCTCCCACAACTCCCAAAGGCAACTTCTGTTCCATCCGTTGATGGTTCTCTCTGTCAGAAAATGTCTTCTTATTTCTAGGTCAAATCTCTCCTTGTTCAGTTTCCATCCATTAGTCCTTGTCTGGCCTTCAGGTGCCTTGGAGAATAGCTTGACCCTGTCCTCCTCTCTGGGGCAGCCCTCAAATATTGGAAGACTGCTCTCATGTCTGCCCTGGTCCTTCTCTTCACTAGACTAGCCAGGCCCAGTTCCTGCAACCATTCTTCGTCTCCTTTAGCTTCCAGTCCCCTAACCATCTTGGCTGCTCTGCTCTGCACTCTTTCTAGAGCAAGACAATGGCTTGATGGATCAGCTGGAAATTTCCATTTCATGCTGAGGATGGCACCTTAAATAGGTTGCATAAATAGAATAATTGTGGCTGACTAAAGCCACAGAGAGTGAATTCACATGGCACAAACTGGAGACAGAGGTTGGCGATGCCCAATTGTCAACATTTTTTAGGCTTTAATTCAAAAAGAGACCAGCTGGAAGCAGAAAAATCAGTTTTAAGAAGCACTGAAATACTCTTTTTCTTGCATTATTATGGTGTCACTACTGAGGTTATTGTCTGGGAGAGACCTACTTATTTTCTCTCATTCCCAAAGTGTTTGAGAAAAATAATTTGATGCTTGGTATCTCCTGATGGCATAAAGAATTAAGAACTGGCACGCACAAGGCAAGCCATTCCTGTATTTCCTGTGTTTTTTTTAAACATCATAGCAGAATTTTCTTACAATTACAGTTTTAAAACAGGAAATAAATTATCAGCATGGTGGGATTCACTAAAAACTACAAGAAAGGTGATTAGTTAAGGACTTGCATCATTTGTTACAAAATAAACAGGGACCAATGGGGAGCAACGATTTGAAGTGGAAAATTAAACTTCCAAGCTAAAAAAAGAAAGCAGAAAACTCAACTTTGCAAGAATGTCGAACCATTTCCTAATTTTCCCCTTTCCCTTCTTTCAACATTTTTACTCAATCTCCTTTCTCCTCAACAACTTGCTGGTCCAAATGACTTTCACTGAGGAAAAAAAAGATTTGCTAGGAAACTGTTTTCAAAGTGTCTTTTCTTTTTCAAAAAGAAAATTAGAAATTGTGTTATTTGCACAAATAAAAAGGTTTACGCTCTGAGCCTCTGACAGGATGACAGAAATCATCTATGTTCCTAACCGACTGCTAGCAGACAAAAAAAAATCCCTTTACTCACTATTAAAAGGACAAACCAGCACAATGTATTTATTTTTAACAATCTGCAATAGACATTCAACCTTGCAAGGTTGCCATAAGGATGACTATTAAAAAGCTCCCTTTAAACATTCTTGTATAAATGTGGTACTATTGTCACTTGGGGACAGGGGAAGCAAGAAAATTACCTTTGCCTTTTAAATAATGTGTTTAATGAAAGATATTTCTATTAAAAGCAGTTATCAAGATTTCACATTTCTGAGATAAATCTTCGGGGTTACCCATCCCTCTGGGGGGTTTTTTAAGCCGGCTTTTTTCCACATCCTTTTCAGTTCATATTCAAATCTTTTCTATAAAGAAAGGAAAAACAGAAAATGAAAGTCCAGCTTGGGAATGATGCGCTAAACCGCAGAATTCATGGCACCATAGTCTGATCTTAGGTTACAATCTTGTATCACCTGGATAGAACAACTAATTCACATGATCAGGGTTGCTGTAACGGTCATGTGCAAAATAGTCATAAGTCACTTTTTTCAGTGCCACTGTAACTTTTGGTCAGTAAACGAATCATTGTAAGTCAAGGACTATTTGTACTAAATCTATACCTTGGGGAAATTGCCCCAACCAAGTCAGATTTGGTCAAAAGTACTCCAGTGCCAATTTTCTCATATCTGTAACAGAGGTGACATCCTAGAAAAGCCAAGGCAAAATTGGAGTCTCTCAAGGTATCCCACATCTGTGTTTTTGACCCTCCCCAATGATGGTCCGAATTATTTTTGGCCGCACCAATTATGATCATGCCGTATTGATAGCTGGATGAAAACCATGGCCTTAGAGACAAGTGTTGGAGTCAATCACTACACAATTTTGCTGCACAGAGGCACACTAAGTGCTCATCAATAGAGGAGAAACTCAGCCATGCTGTGCAAACACAAATGCTCTTGTAAGAAACTGATGGAGTTAATGTTGTTTTTGCAAACAAAGCAATTTTTAAGAGTTGTGGATATAAAAGTTCAGTAGGGCATTGGGACATTAAAGGTCAAAAGTTGAAGACTGGAAAACAGGAAGAGACTGCTATTTCGATACGTGAGTCTGCTTGGCCTAGCAGGTAAGTTAACGGTTTTAACCACACAGCCTAGTAATATAGTGGAGAAATTAATTAATTGCTTGCCTCTGTGGTGCAGTGGTTAAAGTGCAGTACTGCAAGCTACTTCTGCTGCAGTCAGCTGTCTACAATTTGGCAGTTCAAATCCCACCAGGCTCAAGGTTGACTCAGCCTTCCATCCTTCCGAGGTGGGTAAAATGAGGACCCAGTTTGTTGGGGGGGCAATAGGCTGACTCTGTAAACCGCTTAGAGAGCACTGTAAAGCACTATAAAGTGGTAAGTGCTATTGCTATTATGTTTATGCTGCAAGGATTGTATGGAAACAAGAAATATAGGTTAAGACATAAAAGGACAAAAAGTAGTCTGGAAACAGGGGAACTGTCGCAAAAGGTGGGGAAACAGATTAAGCGTGGGGAAATTCATGGAGAAACAGGCATTTCAGGAAGATTGCAACCCTGTGGTCTTTGTCAAAGGGGGCTGCAGGGAGGGATGTGTGGTTTGGGTGAGGGGAATAAAAAGTGAAATGAAGGGGAATAAAAAGTGAAATTGATTCCTCGGTGTGCCTACCTGTTAGCCACCTGCTCTTGCAAGTACATATTTTACATGCAATAAACTGCTTACTGCTTCATGTCAAATTTTTGACTGGCGAGTCTGCTTCTCACACTCTTCCCCTAGAGATCAATGGGCATTACCTGCCCAACTCACCTGTTTCTGCCACATCCGCCTTTCCAAGACTTTTCTCCGTAAAAATTTCGTACGTTTCATCAGCTTCTTGTATTTGTGCCTATTCATCTTCCTCCTCCGGATCTTCAAAATGTTTCTGCATTCCATTCTGGGCCGGTTCATCTCCCCTTTTTGCTCTGCCTCCTCTTCTTCCTCTGTCTTGGTGCCCCTGGAAGGAGCAGGGAGATCGTACTGTTGGAACGGTTGGGGAGTGTTCCTCTCATGAACATTTATGATGCCTCCATTTTTAGGAAGGAAATATTGTACTGTCAGCCAGCTTTCCAGAGGTGAGATGGACATCTTGCGAGGCACCAACATTTCTTCCAGTTCAGGGTCAAATGTAAACCACTGGTGAGGCCGGGTTCCATTTTTGCTCGATGGATGTGTGCTGTAACTTGCCACAACGGTTGCTCTAGGAGGTGGGAGGACAACAGATGGTCTCAAAAGAAAGCACCCTATGGACAAAGTGGGAAAGAAATTCGTAAATAGGTATTTGTGAGAATGTGAGAATAAACTCCTGTTTATTTTATTTCTTGGCTGCTCATGGGCCAAGAGGAGCCTCTGGCTGGCTTGCATTAAAGCATTCATCATCACCATCATTTAATGACCCCATAATCCCTTCCAGGGTGGAGTCTGGGCAACTGAATGGACATAGCAGAGCGCTGAATGGCTGGATGCCCTTCCTGTCGCCAATGCGGAGTTTGGTTCAGCAGATATATTCTCATTGTGCCCAGAAAAATATCTGCCTCTACTTAGGAGCGAACTCACAGCCTTCTGATTGTGAGGGGAGAGTTCCACCTCTACACCACTCTGCCTTGAGAGATTGGATTTTGAGTGAGGGCTAATCTTATCACCCTGGAGCTGAACGTCTTTTGTCTTGTAGATAAGCTGGCACCAAAATATCTGTGGGGGCTGTTTCTGTGTCCCTTAAGATTTCTGTTTCTCTTTTGGCAGAAGTATTCTGTCTTTTTAATATCCTAAAATATTTCATTTTTCTAGGAGAGGGGTAGGTGCTAACTTTCTACAATGGGAAAGGCTTTTTTTTTAGCCCCAAACGCCTGGCCATCACCCACCCACCCACCCTCCACTCCTAGCAAAGGCCTCCCTTTACCTGCACAGCGCGATGCCCTCACGAGGGAAGCCGTCAGCCGAGAGACCAGCATATCGAGGCCGGCTAGTGAAAAGGAGAAAGGAAGCAGGGTCGTCAGATAAGCGAGGAGGCCAAAAGCCGGACAGGCCCCTCGAGTAAAGGCCGTATTCGAGGCCCAAAGGAAAAAGGGCTTCGGAAGGGCCGGGCCCCGTTTTGAAAGAGGCAGGAAAGCACGGCGCGCGCTCTCCTACACATACACACACCCCTACACACAATGATGTAAATACGCACCACATACACACACAACTGAGGAGTTTACCTTCAACTTGAAGCCGGGGAGACGTTACGAACCGCACTTCCGGTCAGGCGCTTCGGTCCGGTTGTCTTGAGAGTCCCTCCCGGAAACTCGGGCTTAAAGGAAAGGTTCCTCTCCTCTATTCTTTCCTCTATTGTCTCCGCTTCCCTCTAGCGGTCGAATGGCGCAGGTTGATGACGACCAGAGGGGAAATCCCTGTTATATTACTGAAAGAGGTTTTCGCAATAAGGATCTCCAGTGTTGTGTAATTATTTCCTAATATTCCCATATTATTACATTATTTATATCTCTCCTCACACCCCTGAAGATTAAGGTAGTACTTCTTCTTTAAGCTTCTATTTTACTTCTAGTACTTAAGGTCTCTGGCTTGAGGACCTCTTAAGATCCCTTCTAGCTGTGTTCTTACTGACCTATCCCATTCCTGCCTCTACTTTCCCCCCACAACAATCTTGTGAGGTAGCTTGGGGTGAGAGGGGGGGGAAATTGGCCCAAAGTCAGCTGATGAGCTTCCAAGGTTGAGGATGGATGAAAAGCAGCTAACATCCACCCACTTTTTTTCTGGGTGCTATTCCAACACTTGAATTGTGGCACTCCTGTTCATTTTTTTTTTATTTGCCACCCACTTGCCATGAGGAGACCCTGGGCGGCTTGCACAACAATAAAAAGCACTGAAATATATGCATTGAAATGCAGTAAAGATACAGGTTCTGATTAAAAGATGGAGAGGACACAGAATGTGTTGTGGGGTGGGTGAGAACAGCTGTTAGTCCAGCAAACGCTTCCAATGTGCTATTTCCCCATTGGGGAGTTTCTAATGGACACAGGCTTTAAATTGCAGGTTATAAAATCATCACTAGAGAGAAAACAGCATGAGATCTCTCATCAGTTGAAGTTCACAACTGTGTGGCAAATCTTTCTTGAAACGAACAGCATTTGGGTGGATGGGGGTAGTAATTGCTACTCAATAGTTGACAACTAGACAGAACCTGTCCAACATTAGCACACTGCCTGGCAGCAATAAGAATACTCATGGTTTAGAAACTAGTTCTGTTTGCCCTAGGGATGTCTAGGGAAATAGGGATTTAAGGGTCATTTCGTAGAATTCACATTGAAATGCTTCTTTAAAACCAAATGAAGTTTATTAAGAGATTAAAAATGAGCTAGAAAATATCGAGTCTTTAATAGTTGAATAAATTATTTTCACACAGTCTCCTCCAGTCAAGAATCTTGAGATTCAGATTCATCTTCAAAGTGCACTGCTGAAGACATTTGGTCTCGTGCTTGGAAGTGGACTGTATATTTTCAAAAAGGCTGTTATCCCATTGGGATAAGGCAAATTCTTCCACCAAAATGTCTGGAAACTGCCACGCCAACTTCATACACACTAAACTCTCATTCTTCTATCTTTTTCTTCAATGATGGCTCTTCTTCCTGGCCTTTGCTCCACTCACACAGGTCTCATCCTCAACAGTATAAAAAAAGTAAAACCAAACCACTTGTTTAGTTTTTGGATCAGCCAAGACCGACGAACTGTTCTTACGTGCTTTATGCAGAAAACCATTCGGAGTGTGGAGTTTTTTGATAATGAAACATTAAGGCAAAGTGCACTGTTATATTAAAAAAACACTTTCAGAAACCGAAACTAGATCCAATTTGACACCAAACTTCCAACGTTCTGTTCTGTGTAAAAGACAAACAACACAATTGGTAAAACCAGTAAAATTCTGGTACTGGAGAGAAAGAAAACGTATCAAAAACTGAAACAGCCATTCAACACAGGTTGAAGAGTCCGAGTCCAAGCATTTAAATACAAAATCAAATACTTTAATGAAATTAAGGAACAGGAAGACAGCTCAGATATACCACTAAAACGGATATTCTTGTGCTGCACACATTTCTCTCTTAATATAAACACCTTTTCTTCAGCAAGCTAAGAACAGACAAAAACAATCATTTCTTCAGACTTTTTGAAAAGATCCTGAGTAAATTTTTATTTAACTAAACCACGTAAAAGGTTAAGCTCTATGAAATCATCCACAGCTTCGAATTGGTGGCCAGCACCAGGATTTTTTTTCTTTTAAAAAAAAAAAAAACCCACTTTCAACATGTGGAATTTAAATACTATTCCATAGTTCTTTCTGCTGGGGATAAAAAATAACCACAATAATAAGAAGTAGGCCTGGGGGGGGGGGAACCTCCAGTTAAGGAACGTAAACATTTGCATTCTCAGGATGCGGGTTCCTAGTTCCAAAAATTACTTGAAACAGATTTGCACTTTGAAAGGGTTAAAGCTTTTCCTTCATCCTTCCCATTTCATCATCAGATGCTTCTTCCCTCTGACATTACCTAATATAGGCATTAGATTTTAAGAATCCGGAAATCACCTTTTCTGTAAGAACAATGCAAACAGGTTCACTGTAAGAAAAAAAAGAGAACAGGAAAAAAAGAGAAAGGAAAATGCTGTTAGCACCAAGCAAAAAATGCTGTTTTTTTGCGGGGGGGTGGGGGAGATCTTCCAAGTTCCTCTGTGGTGAAAGAAATATTTTATAAAAAGTTGGGAAGGGAGAAAGGGAATCTCAACCCTCTGAACAGTGTCCTGAGGTTTTCCTCCACAGAATCCGATGCAGGCCACAATCCTGCCTTGACAGCTTCAGAGGGACATCACACCAGCAGGAAGCAGACACAAAATCCAGCAGACAAGGAACAGCCCTATATCAAGACAAGGGTGGCAGCAGCCAAAGAGGCCCCCGCCACACCTCAGTCCTCATCATTTGCCCTTGTAAGGTCCATGCCCTTAACTAGTAGTCAAGATGTATGTAAGGCTCCCGAGTCCAGCCTTAGGCAAAAGAGGGGCTTGGCTGAGGCCGGGAAGGTATAGGGAGCTTTGGCTGTGTTGTCTGACTTCATCTCCGGTGTCGGCTATGGCCGGGGTGATCCTCTCGTAGCGATGGCTCGGCCTGTCGTACGGGTGGTGCCGCTCGGGCCTTTGATCCCTGCAGTAGTGGCTCTTCTTCCGGTACTTGCCGGTGTGCTCGGAGCGTTCCCGTTCCCGCGAACGGCTGCGGGACCTCGAGGAGCTGCGGCTGCGGGACCGCCGGGCTTTGGGAGAGCCGTACTTGTACTCCTTCTCCTTCTTGTAGTTTCGCAGCTTGGAGCTTTGGTAGCCGGAGGAGGCTGTGTGGCCGAACTGGCGGGGAGGCGAATCGCTGCGGCTCCTCGAACGGCTGTGCGACTTGGAGCAGCTGGAGGTGGAATAGCTTTCACTTTTCCTGGAGGGGGAGGGGGAAGGGGAGAAGGGGAAGATGGGTTACTTGTCGTTGCCCCGCCAGGGCAGATTTCAAACTTAGAGCAATTTGCCTGCTATGTTGTGGCTCGCTGGCAGCCTGTGCAGCTACCGGCAGAACCAACGCTGGCAGCTCCAGCCTTTCAGCAGCCTACCTCTTTTTGGGGGAAGGGGAGTGCGACGTGGATCGAGAATAGCTCTGCTCTCTGCTTCGACTGCGACTCCTGCTCTCGCGGCCTTTCTGAACCCTGCGAATTCAAAGAATAAGGGAAGTGTGGATACATTTCCTTTTTTTACCTATCCTTCTTCTTTTTGCACAGATAAACGATGAACTTTTACGGCAGAGGGTAATCTTAAAAATAGGGTCTCACTACAGCAAGGTTCCCCCAACCTGGGCTCCTTTAAGATGTGTGTGTCAGGATTCCAGCAGTTACCCCAATTAAATCATGAGTCTGGAGCCAAACCTCCAAAGGATGGATGGATGGATGGATGGATGGATGGATGGATGAATGGAATGAATGAATGAATTAATTAATTGGGACTTGTATGCCGCCCCATCTCCGAAGACTCGGGGCAGCTCACAACTAAGAAACAACAGCAATAAATAATTAAAAATTTTGGGGTTTTAATAATAATACTAATATTAATTCGGCTTTAATTTAATATATTTTTAAGTAACTTATTGTTGTATTCTATTTTAGTTGTGAGCAGCCCAAGTCCCTTGGGAGAGGGGCGCATATAAGTCGAATAAATAAATAAATAAATAAATAGATAGATAAGATAGATAGATAGATAGATAGATAGATAGATTAAACCCGATTACAAGCCCAAACAGATTTAAAATACATTAAAAATATAACACCCCACCCCCAGGAAAGAAAAGGTC
Organism: Naja naja; assembly: GCA_009733165.1. Classification (NCBI taxonomy): domain Eukaryota; kingdom Metazoa; phylum Chordata; class Lepidosauria; order Squamata; family Elapidae; genus Naja; species Naja naja. The sequence goes on along the minus strand of CM019158.1, from coordinate 5,440,819 downwards.
ACAGCCCGGATTGGTCAAACAACCCGGTCTTCAAATCATGGCGGAAGGTGCGGAGGTCAGGGGCCAGGCGGAGCCCCAGGGGGAGCTGGTTATTGGGAGTTAATGTCCAGAACTGCCCGGGAGTAGCCAACTCTGAGACACATCATTCATTGTCACCCTTGACCCTGGTTTTCCCCCCCACCCCCTGTATGTATCATAATCCATATTCTCCAATGGGACACATCCATAACCAAGCGCCACCAATCATGCTCTCCAGTTAGACTTTTGCGTGGCCGAAACTTCAGTCACCTAGTTACTATCTTTGAAAACATTTATGGAATGCACTTTCTGTTTGCAAACTGCCGCACTGCTCCCTCCGCCCTTTCTGTTGGCAACTCTAAAAAGACCATAGAAATATTTTATGAGTTGACAGTGTGGGCTTCAACTCCCAGAATTCCCCATGGTTGGCCAGGGAATTCTGGGGGCTGAAGTTCAGACATCTTAAGAGTGGCCCAGGTTGGGAAACACACTGCATGAGACAGAGAAAGGAAAGTATCTGGATCCAAACTGGGGTGGGGGACCCCTCCCAAATACCCCTCCCGTTAAGCAGAGGAGAGCCTCCAGCCCCAAACCTTACCCATTAATCGGACTTTTCGACCTCAATCTCTTCATCCCTTCAGTCTTCCTCTTTGCGTTTTTGACCACCTGTGCAGCCAGCGGAGAAGGCTTAACGCTGCCTTTGGTGTCTTTTGGAGATTCTAGAGAGGGAGAAGTGGCAAAAGGTCAGGAAACGCAGCCAATCTGGGAACGTTCAAAATTTAGGCAAGTGCTGCTCAATTGTTGGGCTACGGGACACGGAAAAAGAACCCCCGGGAATCCAAAACAAGAAGGGTCCTGGGACCCAAACTTAAGGCCGCAAATCCAGCCAGGATTCTGTTCAATAAACCCTCCAACACCACTGGGTCAAATTCAGTATGTCAAGAGAGAACGGCTAGGTCAAAGAAGAGGCACTTCAAAATAGAACCAATAAAAAGAGAATATTTGTAGCTCGGGGTTGAATGGAAGTCTCTTTGGTGCTCTCTGGGTAACATCATCAGTGCTGGTAAGGAATGAGATGTGCTTTCAGTTTATATTCTGGTATCTTGTGTCTGTCTGGGTGGGGATGGTCTTAGGGATTCTTTGGTTGGGCTGCTTACTGATGGCTCTTTAGCAGTTTCTTGATTGGGGTATTGTTTCCTTGACTGTTGGTCTGTAGTTGTAAGTTGAGGAAACTTAGTAACCCACCAATCCCCAGGACCGATGGCTGGTTTCAACTAGACCGTTCTGCTTAACGGCGAAAACCAGCGGCTTCTCCTTCGACAGGCTACTATTCCCTCCGAGGTTCTGGACATTCCTGCCTATGTTTATGTAATGTATATTGGAGGTGGAGACCCTTAGAGAGCGGCACGCAACGAAATTTCATTTTAATGTATGCCGATTCGTCTACGTTCAAAGTGACGATCAAGTTATTTTAAGACAAGAGGTCTCCAAACTTCAGCAACTTTAAGACTTGTGGACTTCAACTCCCAGAATTCAGAGCTGTCTGGATCTCCAACCAGCTCTGGGAGTTGAAGTCCAGAAGACTTAAAAGCTGCCAAGTTTGGGGACCCCTGTTCCAAGGCAAGGGACACCCACCTGGTTTGGGGACGGGAGAAAAACCGGACACTGCAAGATGGGGCGTTCCATCTGGGACGAGGCCCTTCGCCTGGGCTTTTTCCTCTTCCATGGCCAGCCTCCGCTGCTCAACCCGGCTTTCCAGGACGGCCAGGTCCATCTGAGGAGGCAAAGAGAGAGACAGCCCAGGCTTTAGGGCAACCTTTGATCACCTGAAGGGCAGGGCAGGTGGATGGGGAGGAAAAGGACCCAACAATATGAAGTACAGTTCATATTAGTGACCATACAACAGTTCGTTTAGTGACCTTAAGTTACCATGGCACTGGGGGGGAAAAAGGGAGAAGAGAGGAGGAGATGGGGGGGTGTAGAACGAGATGTCCTGCCTCCCAGATAAAATCGCACTGTTCAGGATTTGCAGAAGGGTGTAAAATTCTCCATCAGGCAATGTTTTGAAAAATCAGATCCAGTGTTTATAAATCCTCAGCATTTTCTACACCGTTACAGCATCCTCAGGGTCATGTGATCAAACTTCAGGTGCTTGGCACCTGACTCGTATTTATGACTGTCCCAGTGTCCCCGAGGGGTGTGTGTGTGTGTGTGTGTGTTTTTCCCTTTCTGACCAAAGCAAAGTCAACGGGGAAGCCAGCTTCACTTTTAACAACTGCAGGGATTTTCTTAAACAACAGTGACAGGAAAGGTCGGTCGTACAATGGGCCCAAGCTCACTTCACAACTGTCTCGCTTAGCAACGTACATTTCAGGCTTGGGAGCCGTAAGCCGAGGACGACCTGTATTCCTCCTCCCACCCGCCACGAAAATCAAGGGTAAGGTTCCCAGGTAGCAGGCTTGAGAAGGATGGCTGGATGGATGGGGAAGGGGGCTCTCCATACCCTTCCCAACCACAAAGTGGACCAAGGAGAGAGAAGAGGGCCTGCCAACCAACCACTGTGGCCTCCCACTTCAGAGGCAGCTACTGACCTTATTCACTGTGTAGAGCTTCAAAATTTTCAGACAGACCTCTTGAATTTCTTCCTCGGTAGCCCCGAAGAGAAGAAACCAGTGAGGACGATTTGGGAGAGGAATCTGCAAAGAAAAGGCATCGCTCGTTCATCAATCAGGATGGAAGGGGGTGAGGTGAGAATCAACATGATTTTCATAGGAACCCAGGCCTGAAAACCTTTTATTTCCTAGCCTACTTTTCTACATTTCTTTCCTCTTCTGTGAGAAGAAAAAAATAGTCATTAAATGCTCAATACAGAAAAATAACAGAATTAACAAAATTGGAAGGGGCCTTCTAACCCAACCCCCAGCTCAGGTAGGAAACCAGAGGTGGCATTCAGCAGGTTCTGACCAGTTCTGGAGAACCGGCAGCGGGAATTTTGAGTCGTTCGAAGAACCGGTCAATACCACCTGACTGGCCCCACCAAACCCCATCTATTTTCTGCCTCCCATTGAGTCCCATCTGATCGGCTGGGCCTCCTTTGGTTGCCCTGCACAGGAGAACGGAGCTGCAAAGCAGGTTGGTGGGGTGGGAAGGGAAGGGGGATTTTGCAGTATATTGTTCCCCTGCTACGCCCACAGAACCTGTAGCACAAAAATTTGAATCCCACCACTGCAGGATACCCTACACTATTTCAAACAAATGGATGTCCAGTCTCTTCTTAAAAAACCTCCAGTGTTTAGAGCCTCCACAACTTCTGGAAGCCAGCCATTCCACCGGCTAACTGTCCTGTCATTAAATTTCTCCTTAGTTGGTTGTCTTCTTGCTTCATTTCCATCCACTGCTTCTTGCCTGGCCTTCTGGTGCTTTGGCAAATATGCTGACACACCCTCCCCGCTTCTCTGTGGCGAAAAGGATACACTAAAGCAGCCATCCTGCTAGGAAACACAAAACATTTTTTGAAAAAAACAAAAACACCAACCTGAAGAGTCCGAGCAGCAAGGTAAATGCAGGCACAAGCAATAGTCTCCGGTTGATATCGCATAAAAACGTCCGTCCGCAGGCTGTCGTTCATGTAATTCCTGAGATAATTGAAAAAAAAGAAAAGAGTGGAAGGAGTTGCTAACCTGCTTCCCCACTTCCCCCAAAAAATTACTTCCTATACAGAATGAAGCCTCCTCTTGCAATCTAACGGAGCTAACTTCCTCCTGCTAGCTAACCCTGTGAACCCCAACAAGATGGAAAGGGAACAAGCGGCTTCCAGCTCGCAGAATCTAGAACGTCGATCTGGAACGTTATCCAGTGCACACGTGGGCGTTTTTAATGAACGAGAACCTGTTTTTAACTTTCCTTTCGGCTACAGTCTACCGGCCTGGTCTTACGGCAAGCACAAGGTTACAGCGATCAAGGCGTAGCGGTCTGAAGACTCTCCCGCCACAACGCGTCCAATGCAAAAAGTTTTGGAGGAGGAGAAGAGGGGAGCAGAAATCCAGAGCTTTTCCAACCACCAGCCTCTTCCGTCGGGGAGATTCTCCGTTTGGGGAAAACCACTGGGCCCAAATCCGTTTTGAGGGAACCAGCCAGGAAAAAAAAAAAACGTCCATCCTTTTGCCAACGGGGGGGTGCACGAGTCAAGTCGAACATGGCTTTGGGTTCTCCTTGCTTTCTTAGCCACCCGGCGGTCACAAGGTCTCTCAAAACAAATGTTCACAGAATGAAGTAGAAATACACAGCACGTGACCTCCGTTTTGCACACACGGGAACACGAAAGGCAAGGTGCAAAGCAACACAGTACATTTTCACCACCTCCATTTTTTTTTAAAGTATTTTTTTTTTTAATCCTCCCAAGTTGTCGTCCGCTGGATGGGGTTGACGAGCCTAGAAGACAAGGCTGTATTACGCTACGGTACCTATGGTCAGCGTCTTGGATGGATCGTGGATTTCTGTTTGGGGAAGGGAAAAGCCGAAACTCTCAGATTCGGGTTAATGTCAGCGTTCCAACCAACCAACTCCAAACCAATAAACTCCGAGACAATCAATTCTTCAAAGCTCCATTTTTATGACAGTTGTCATATTGGCACATATTAAATCTGAGCGTTCCGAGTTTCCCTTCCCAAAAGAGAAATTCAAGATCCATCATCCCCTGCACCTCTCAGTCCATCATATGGCCCAACCAAATCGTTGTCCCAACTGGAGACACTCCCCCCCAGGTGCAGGGCAACATGTCCTTGACTCTGTGAGAATATTGTTGTCTCTATTCTTCTACCCCATTATGAAATCCCGCCTCCCCAAATTCCCAGGCATGGAATGGGGCAGCCTCGAAGCTTTCAAGAAACAAACAAAATGGCTTCCAAGGCTGACACCTATTTCTGGTGAAGATTTGCACATGGGGCAATTTTAATTTCTGAGCTACATTCGTTTTGTTACAAGTTACAGGTGCAAAAATGGAAGAACAAAGACAAAAAAACAGAAAGGGCAAACCAAGAATTATTTAACAGGAGTGCCTTTTCTCCTCCCAAGTACTGGTAGCCCTTGACTTACGAACCCAATGGAGCCTAAAATTTGTTGCTAAGCGAGACGTCAAGTGAATTTAGCCCCGTTTTACAACCTTCCTTGCCCCGGTTGTTACAAGTGAATCCCTGCAGTTGTTCAGTTAGTAACATGGCCATTAAGTGAATCTGGTGTCAACTCATAAAATATTTCTGGTCTTTTTAGAGTTGCCAACAGAAGGGGAGGGGGGAGCAGTGCAGCAGCTTGCAAAACCGAAACTGCACTCCACAAATGTTTTCAAAGATAGTAACCAGGTGACCGAAGTTTCTGCCAGCAAATATCTAGGTGGAGAACATGATTGATGACTCTTGACTATGGATGTGTCCCCTTGGAGAATATGAATTATGATACACCCAGGGGGTGGGGGAAAACCAGGGTCAAGGGTGACCATGAATTATGTGTCTCAGAGTTGGCTCCACCCAGGCAGTGCCAGACATGTTAACTCCCAATAAATCCTTTGAAAGTTTTGCTCCAGACTCATGATTTAAATGGGGTAACTGCGGAATCCTGAAATCTGGCTTCCCGGTTGACTTTTGTTTGTCAGAAGGTTGCAAAAGGGGAATCACGTGACTTCTGGACACTGCAACCATCATAAACATGTGAAAAATGGTCAGTGCCATCGTAAGTTCGCACGATTGCTAAATGAATTGTTGTATGTCAAGGACTACCTGTATTTATACCCACCTGAATGACATCTTTGACCAAATCAACTGCCTTTGGGGCATGGAAAAACCAGTACAGGGCATGAAAAGAAGGGCTTAATAATAACCATTCTTGGACGATGGCAGTCTAAGAGCCACGAAGACGATGGGACCCGTTGTCCAACTAACCTTTGAATGGAGCTACTTCAGTTTAGGTTAGAAGACACACCAAAATGAACTAATTGTGGTGGCATCCCAGAGTTACAAGAGCTAAAATGATCAAGGACAGCATCTGGAAACAACTGAAAAGTGTGGTTATGCAACATTAAGATCTTGGACTTTCCCTCCCACCACTTCCCCACTTTTATTAGACAGCAATAATTCCAGCAGAGAATTAAACATTCTAATTGAACAACAATTGAAGGCATTTTGTTCTGGAAGGCAACGGTGAAGATCCAACTTTTGAAAGTCCAAACAAAAGATCTGGGCCTTTTGATGTGCATAATAGTCAGGAAAATTTACATCCCTTTTTTTAAAAATAATAATATATAATTACAATACAATACAAAAGCATAATAGATTTACAGATGCAATGACCAGTGTTTAGAGCCCCATTCCTTCCCTCCCTGCCAGCCCAAACCTCAGTGACAATTTAAGAAGAAAAAAAAATAGCCAACTTGTATCAAAACATTTGCATGGAACTATAAGATATCAAACATGATAGCATCAGAGCACCTGGACAGTAAGTAACACAGGCTCGTCTGGGAAAAGTGTGCAAACAAAACGGAAAAGAGATTGGAAACAAAGGGGAAAAATAAAAATAAAATCAACAAGCAGCAGTTCGGCCAGTTTTTAACTCTACTAGCGGACGCATACCACCTGTCTAGAGAGTCAGCCTTCTCTCTGTTGGAGCCTGCTCGGGGTTTGACTGAAGACGCCAGTATTCCCTGCACCATTGTTCGTGGGCAGCAGAGGAGGTCTTAGTCACTTACCCTCAGAGGCTACCCTTCGATCAAAAGAGTACAGAGAAAAAAAAAAAGTCAAAACAGGTTCTCCTTCAAAACCACGCCATAGACAGTTTTATCACAATCGCTTTTTGAGATCAACCTTTACACCCTGGTAGGTTCACGGGGTTAGCTGCTACCTTTCTTACTGCGGGGTCAGGGGAGGAAAGGGGAGAGGCTGGCTAGGACTGAGGTTCTGAAAACACCAACGTGGAATAGAACAAGAGATGTGTTAAGGATCTAAAACCTGGAAGGTAGAAATGGGGGCTGTTGCAAGGGGACCCAAAAGCTATGTGCTGTAAAACAGAGGCTCCTCAACCGTTGTGGCTTGGCTGCCTGGCTGGGAGGGGCAGGTGGGAGAGGGGAACTGGGCCACCACACAAGTGTCCACCAGCCCGTGCAAGTTGAACACTCGTGCACAGGCTGCTTGCGTGTGCCAGCCAACCATTGGTGCGGCCCAATTCCATGACCTGGGCTAAGATTGCCACCCCACACCTACAATAAGACCCACCCAGGGCAGTGTGCTTTCGTGCCATTCCAAGGTTATTTTCCTCCTGCTTCAAAGGGTCCCCTCTGCAAATTGGATTTTTTTTTTTTGGGGGGGGGGAGGTCCCCATTCCAAGCACAGATGTTCCCCCTCCAAACCCTCGCCCGGAAATTTCCCTCAAAACCACAGCAGGAGAGAAAAAGGAAGAGCAAAAGGGGGTGGGGGGAAATCCCCTCTCTTACCATTTAAGGGACAGTGTGTGTCTGACTCTTTTAACAAAGAGGCCCGTCCCCTCGGAGGGACAAGAGGTGGCGCTCCGGGGTTCAATTAAACAAACAAAAAAAAACCAAAGGCCACAAAAACAGCCATGGAGCACATGCACACACAGCCCCCAACTATGACACACTCCTGCCACTGCCCCGCTGGCCTCAAGAGAAACAAGAAGCGTCAACTTACCATGAGGTCTGGACCAGGTGCTGGTTACGTTCACATTCTAATACCTGAAGGTACATAACGATTATCTGGAAGATATGGGTGACGGAGTTATACACGTGGTCAAGCGGCGGAGAGAGGTATTTTAATTTAGAGAGGAGGCCGGCTGAAACTAATTTGTCCTCTTTGTCAAGCTGCTTTCCTGAGCCACAGCTAATTCTAGATACATATGCCCTCCAGAAGCAGAGAAGGGAGACTTAGAAGGACAGAAACATAATACAAAGTTTTCTCCTGGGCATTTAAAGTTTCCTGCCTTGGCTCTCTTCAGCCTGCCCAAATTGCCTTCCTGTTCCAAAGGAAGTTAAACTGGAGAGTGCTTCAGTATCCACCTCAAAAACTGTACAAATTGCTGAAGAGATGAAAAAAAAAGAACTAATCTATCTTACTTTGGGCTGCAAATGAGTAACTGCCCAGGGGGAGAGGGAGAAGGCTTAAGGCACTCAAACTGATTCAGAAGCTGTAGCTTATATTCCAAGAAGAAAAGAAAAGCACTTAGACTTATATACCGCTTCACAGTGCTTTACAGCCTTCTCTGAGCAGTTTACAGAGTCAGCCTCTTGCCCCCAACAATCTGGGTCCTCATTTTAGCCACCATGGAAGGTTGAGTTAACCTTAAGTCAGTCAGGATCAAATTCCTGGCAGTGAGCAGTGAGTTAGCCTGCAATACTGCATTCTAACTACAGCTCAGTTTTTTTAAAAAAAATTCTCAGAAAGGAATTAAACAGAGGATGGCAGAAGGGAAAAATTCAAGAAGCCACAGTGCATATCTCTACAGCTCCAGACATCCCTAAACTATGGCTGCAATATCCTCATTTCTGAAGCTGACAAACCTGATTTCATTAATGCAAAAAAACATTTCATCCAGGGTCTTCCCCACTCCCCTCTATTCTACTTGAGTTCAGGGTAAATGAGGGACAGTGCAAAGTGACGGTCAGCCAGCAAGTTTAGGACAAACAGTCCACTCACTGTGCTCCACTTCTGAAAAACTACCAGGACTTTACTGACGATAATTTATTGTATTATTAAGATGCTGGTCTCCGATCACAAAGATGAGAGAGAGGGATACAATTTGGTTGGGAAGCTGAACGGGGAAGCCTCATGCCCTTTCCTGGCACATCCAGAGACAAAGCCAAGCTCTTTGTGAGGCGCAGTGCAATTCAAGCACCTCTGATGGGACCCCAAAGAGGCTACGGATTAAAAGCACTGAGCAGATGCAGTTTTTCCACTCCCCAGGATTGACAGCTTGTTTCACTCTCAAAGGGACAGTACTTGAATGTTGTTGAGTCCAAAAGAAAAAAGGAGGAAGCCATACAGCGAAGCAGAGAGGAAGACAGAGAACACACTCCCTTGCAGAAGGATGTGAGCATATGGGAAGATTTGATGCACAACCGAGATCTGCTTTGATACAGAAAAATTGCCGTTACCTGGATCTACAAAAGGCACTCCAGTCATGCTGATTGAAACGAGCAATCCTTAACGTAGAAAGGTAATCGGCACTTAAAATGGGAAGCCATCCGTTCCGTCACACGTGAAACAGTGGGCCTTAAAAGGGATTTCTTCAAATGACTTGGGGGAGAAACCTCAACTCTTTGGTCTGAGCCCAGGCAACAGGTGTATAGGAAAGAAAAACAGGAAACCCAATACGAACCTTGTGAGGATGCTTCACGTGCACGCAAAATCCAAGTTCTTTCAAAACTCTCCTCTCTGCCTTGATTATTTGGTTCTTCAAGTTAACGTATTCTTGATCCAGTATTAGGGGTACAGGTTTCCTGCGTGAAGGAGGGAAGGAGGGAGGTCTTGGCTGAAACCTCAAGGCCACAGTGGGAGTCTTAGGGCCAGCTTTTGTACGGTCTGAATGGAAAAATCAGCTCAATTGAAGCCACAGCCCTCATGTTCTGACCCAGCTCCCCAGACACAACAAACCCTCTGACGTGACCGGCAGCCCCGGACAAAAGGCTCACTCTCACTGCAGGCTAAGGAGCCCATCCGGCAGGGAAATGAACAATTGTCTGCCACACCTATTCATCTCTGCCTCCTGCCTTTTATCCCCAGAGCTAGGGTGGGGCTTTGCTAGCAGCGGTGGTTCTTCCATCCCAAGGACCGGCCCATAGATTTCCACTGGTCTGCTCTCCTCTCCTCTCCACACTGTTCCCAGCTGTTCCTCCTCTGCCACCTCCTGGGAGCTGTGGGCTCTCCATCTGAGGGCTGACAGACAGCACAGGCTCTGCCTTTGTCTCTCTTTCTGTCAGCTCCCTTCCCTCTTTCCCCTCGGAGCTCCCAGGTTGCCCTGATGCTGAACCTGACTCCCACACATCCTCCTCCTCGGGCTGCTGAAGAGGCCAGCAGGCCACACCACCTTATCCTTTGGTGCAATCCAAAACAACTGAAGGGAACCAGATCGAGAAAGGTTTAAAATTTCCATCTGGAACCCACAAGATCCTTTTGGTGACTGCCAGGCAAGCCCGAATTAACCTTTTAACAGATCCTTCAGCCACAGAATGCTTCCCTCTTGCCAAGATCAGGGGTGAAAAACCTGGAGATAAGAACCCCAGGGACAATCTCCTTTGTGAACAGGGGGGGTGGGGGGAGGAATTGCTGCACACCCCCTTTCTGGATTGGATGGGCTCCACAATCCAGGAAAGACAGGATCCTTAAAACACCCCTATATCGCGTATGGATGCAAAAAGGTGGCCAGAGCATGAAAGGGAAGGCAAGTGAATATGTGGGTGGGGTGAGGGCATGACGAGGCTTACAAGAATTCTTGCAAGAAGGCCGAACTAGAAACAGTGTGAACTGACCCCCCCCTTCACAAGCCCGTCGCATTTCAGACTTACTTTTTCTCTCTTAGTAACCGAAGTCTGTGGAATACATTGATCACGTCTCTTATACGCCGTGGGGCTTCTTCAATTTTGGAAGCCAAATGAAGACAAGCCATCGACACATGCTGGAAAGAGACAACAGAAATTTCATTCTGAGCTGGGAGAGAACAACTTGGACGACGGACTTTTGAGCCAGTCTTCACACAGCATATCCAATCTCACCGAGCTGCCCCTTTTGTTTCTTGAGCTCAATGCAAAACAATCTTCCCCACCCCCAACAGGTAATCCTCAACTTTTAGTGACTGAAGATACTATGTCACTGAAAAGGGGGACTTATGACCGTTTTTCACACTTATGGCCATTTCAGCGTCTCCATGGTCACATGATCAGAAGTCAGACGCTTGGCAACTGGCTCCTATTCATCACGGTTGCAATGTCCCGGCATCATGTCATTCCCTTTTGCGACCTTCTGACAAGCAAAGACAATGGGGAAAGCCAGATTCGCTTAACAACCATGTTACTAACTTAACTGCAGTGACTCTAGCAGTGGTGGCTAGAAAGGTCATAAAATGAGGCAAAATTCACTTAATGACTCTCTCGCATAACAATGGAAACTTGGGGTCAATTGTGGCTGTCACTCAAGGACTACCTGTACTTTTAAAAAGGTTCTGCCATTATGGGATCTGGAATGTTAACTTTTCATACACATACACATACACAGACACACACACACAGGAGATTCAGGAAGGGACTTTATCATTAAGCTCCTCCCAGTGCAACTCCAAAAAAGGTCTTTCCAAATGACCTCAACTTTGCTTTCATTTTAATTTTTACAAGAAAGAAAACATCCTTCCCTAATGTTTTTGGTGAGTCATCTTTTTCTGACACAGAAGGTAGAATTTCTCAATCTTTTACAAGTTGCTTAAATGTCAACAGTGAGGCAAAAGGAGCACATGTTTCAATCAACCCCAAATTTAGCATCCATGTGATACATTATGGATGTGGCCCAAGAGGAAAAAGACATATCGATTCATATGAACACTAAACTGAAGGCCTAGAAACATTTGTATTCGAGATCAACAGGCAAGTAATGTCAATTTGGGATGTCAAACAGGAAAACTTCAGTAGTTTGATGTTCCAAAACTGAGCTTACAGCCCCCCCGGTTTCAAAAATTAAACTACGTACCTGCATGGAATGCTTCACAAATGATTTTGTATAAAAGAAACGCTGGAACAGCACCTGCCCTGTAGCCATGGCCACCTGGAAAGTAAAAAAGCAATGCCAGAATATATATTAATACTCTTCCAATAAAAAACTTAAATGGAATATAAGCTCAGAATCTATAAAGAATCCGCAGCTGTATTTTTCCCCATCATTGACAACTTCTCCTAGGTGTGTGTTATACCTAGCTTGACTTGGGAAAAACACTTCCAAAGTAACCAGGTTTTTCCTTATTTAAGGGAAGTAACTTTAAAAAAGTATTGGCATTAATAACACAAACAGTGCACAGGCTAAACTTCCCAGTGCCCAAGGAAATAATGTACAGAGACTATTTGTTTGAAAGGATGGCCCTGTGTCCTCTTCACTCCTGGTTTCTAATAGCAGGCAAGTGAGAAAACTGCATTGTTTGTTTGGTGTCGACAGACAACTTAAAAGGATTCTAAGGTGGAAGACACTCAATGGCCTTCCGCCCACTTTATCTGAATTATGAAAGGGCCAGGCGGTTCTTTATTGCTCAAAAGGCGCAATTAAAAACAACAACTAAGGGGCAATTAAAAACAACCCACTCTGTCTAAAAAGGCAGTTCTGGAGGAGAAACCAAGACAAAATTCCTCAACAATGGGAAGGGAATTCGGAGATGAATCAGCCAGAGCACCAGTTGGAGCTGCAGCTCCAAAATACTGTCCTCCAGACTGCCCTCAAAAGAGCAGTCATCAGCTGGTTTCCTTGGCAAACAATAAAGAACTTGGAAGGGAGGGAATCACTGTCATTTCAGTCCAAAGGGCTGTTGCGTCACACATTTCCCGGAACAGAATGCCAGCTTGCCAGAATGCCGGCTTGCCGTGGCTGTGTTAGAAAACTTCCAGTAAAGCAATATTCCCCCCTCTCTTTCTCTGCCTCCTCTCCCACCACTTCCTTATCAGGGCTCCCCCTTAAGAAGCTTTTATTTTAACAAGCCTGGGTTGGATTAAAAAACAAAGCCCTGAGATTTAATCAGCCTGGAAAACAAAAGAAAGCAGAAGCAACTGACTCAGAGACAACCCATTTGTTCGGGAGTTCCTAAATACTTCTTGGATTTAGAACACTGCATGGTACAGAGATTCTCTACAAGACCTGGTTTTTGAATACTTTAAAATAACTATAACTTTTGTCCTGAGAAGAGAATTCCATGTTGTTTCACCTTCCAGTTTAAATATAACTTTATATTTATAAATTTATATAGTCCCTTTCCTTATTTGGCTTCAAGTGGAAAGACTCTCCTCACAATCCTAATGATATCAACAGCAAATGTCTATGGAGATTTTCAGTCATTTAGGTCATGGTTGTCCCCAATGGTGCTTTTTCAAGAGGCAACTGGACCTTCTGGGAGCTGAAGAAGCTTCTTGGATGAGAAGCGAAATGTCTTCAAAGAAAGAATAGAAAGTTCAGTTGCCTCTCAAAAAAGCACCTTTGGGACTATCAATAACAAAGCTGGAGGCCTTCTAATCCAAACACAAAACCCTATACCAATTCATATGGAGACTTTATGTGAAACAGTTGTCTATCAAGACTAAATACTAACAAGAATTCCACAGCCACATTTGTACATGGAAGGCTCACAAATATCCTATGATCAGTATCGCCCAGTGACACGCATCCAAAGTATTTTGGAAGGATGAACCATTCAGACTGAAACAAAACTTGAGGAACGCATATTAAGATTATCACCAGTGTTATATTTCAGTTATCTAAGCGAAGAAAAAGACCTTTGAATTACTACAGGACTATCTTACAGGAATTAGATTAATGCTATCTATGTCAGTACCATTGATGTCATAATAGTACATGTCATAATCTTGTATTGTCTCAATTTTGAGCCTTATCTAAAGTTTCAGTATTGTTCAGTACTGGTCTGGATTTGTACAGATTCAAACTGGCAATATCCTCAAATTCCAAATTTTGGAATTAGTTCTGAAAAAGTACCAGAGGCTACAAAATCCCTCATTATTATTAAAAATGAGCTAAGGTGGTAAATGTCCACAATTCAGCCCATCAAATGGCTAGTGTGATCTGCTGTTGTCAGGGCGGGGGGGATGGGAGATGTTTTTTTTCCTTCAGATTTTGTTCTATTCTACTTTACTAAATTTATTTGATTGTTAGTTTTTATTGTTTTTTTTTTTAAATATGGTTTTATATTGTGTAAGCCACCTCGAGTCGCCATGGGCGAATAGGCAGCAATATAAATTAAATAAATAAAATTCATGATAGCCTCTCTTCCTTCACAAATCATTATCTAGCACTAACTTCCTACAAAAAGCAGCACCCTACCTTAATTTATGTCTACTTTTTGTACAACTAATAGGCTTAGAGGATCTAAGTTTTCCTTTATTTCCAAGAAATAAGAAGGGCAGATTTTGCATATTTGAGATTAGGTTACAATGACAACACAATGCTTGGATATGCCTTCTATCTACACCCAGCACAACCCACACAAGGTGAGGGTAGATCATGTGCCCAAGAGGCATTGTTTTTTTCCTCTTTCTCTTTGATCCTGGCCAGGTTGTTTAAGAACATCTGCATAAAGGTTTTAAGGCAGCCTTAAATCCTCCTTTTAAAATGCTAATGGAGACTATTGTCCCTACAACAGATAAGGTGGCAAAGAGGAAGAAAACAACTATAGGACCTCTCAGGGGCTTCCCTCCCCTACTTAAAAGACGAAGAAATATATTATAATTATTATAAACAGTAATAAAAGAGCAGAGTTTTGATATTCTGAATAAAATCAAACTGTTACAGGAGTATCTTCATGATCTGAAAGTATAAGCAGTAACTCCAATAAACAGCAACCTTGGAAGGCACTTAAAAAGGGGCTTCGAATAGGGTCGAAGGAAAGAGCAGGGAATCTTAGTGAGGAAGATGTTTGGACTACAAGGCCCATCTTCTGGGGAAGTTGGGAGTTGTAGTCAGCCGGGATTATAACGGATAAAAATATATAGAAGAAGACAGGGTAGAAATAGAATAAAGTCAGTGTTTCTCAACCTTGGGCCCCCTCCAAGAGAGGTGGACTACAACTCCCAGAAAGCTGGAAAATGGGGAATTATGGGAGTTGTAGTCCACCCTTCCTTAAGGTGGAGAAACATTGACTTTATTCTATTTTTTACCCTGACTTATTCAATTTTTTTTGTATTTGTTAAGATCCCGTCCTACTACAACTCCCAACATCCCCAGAAGATGGGTATTGTAGTCTAAATGTCTTCCTCACTAAGGTTCACTGCTTTCTCTCGACCGCCCCACCCAACCATTCGAAGCCCCCACCCTTTTTTTTAACCGCCTTTCCAACGGCCCGGGGGTTTCGAACGAGGCCTCCTCCTTACCTGAGGAATCCGGAGGAGGATGCCGGCCGACTGGATGAGCTCACAGCCCGTGATCCGGAGCTGCGCCTCGGTCTCGGCGTCGAGGCCGTTGCTCATGGAAGGCGTAAAGCGAAGCGTCTCCTCAGGCAGGAGGCAGTTCTCCAAGGTGAGCAGCACACCCGAGTAGAGCCGGTCGCCGATGCGGAGCGCCCCCGGCGGAGGCGGCGCGGGAGGCGGCGGCGGGAGCGGGCCCGGACCGCCGCTAGAAGAAGACGACGACGACGAGGACGACGACGAGCAGCCGGCCGAAGCGACGGCCATCCGAGCCGAGCCGACTCCGAAGCCGGTCGGGGCCGCTGTGGCCGAGGCTGGAGCCAACATCGCCGCCATCTTGTCCGGACGACGTCGCCACCTCCGCTCCCTCTCCGACGGATTCCACCCCACTTCCGGCCTCCCCGCGCCCGGCTTCCTGCTCGCGCCCGGCTCCTGGCCCCGCCTTGAGACGTCGGCGTCTCCGATTGGCCCGCCTTCAGGAGGTGTCGGCTTTCCGATTGGCCAGCGCCAAAAGAACATTCCTCGCGTGACGCAACGCTGGAAATTTTCAATTTTTCTTTTCTCGGCGGAAGTTTCGCACGAAGGCGCGGGGGGGAACGGGGGCCGAGCGTCACAATCGAGCTTTCCCAGCATGCAACACGCGCGCAGCTTCTTTTAACTTCTTCTCAGGAAACGTTGGGTTCTACCACTTCAAAATGCGGGGGGGGAGAAAAGGACGAGGTGTAGCCGTTCCAGAAAATTGGCGGCTTTTCGTTTCGCCAAATATCCGTAAAGGAAACAATAACACGTCAAGGGAAGGCTTTTTGGTAATCTTTAGTAATTTTTAACCTTTGAAAAGGGGGAAAAAATTCTCCATCGGCTCCCCCATGCTTTCTAATGGTACAACCCAGATACAAGGCAAAGTTCTCAATTCCCAGCTTCCATTGATTTGCTGCCAAAAATGGCAGAATTAAATCTATTCTGGTTATTTAAAACACACACACACACACACTGATAATTCCCGTGCTAGCTCAGAGTTATGGGGATTGTAGTCCAGGGGTCCCATGATCCAGTGCAGCATTTCCCATTACTGGCATATAAAAACTTTACAGTGTTGTGCTCATAATCAAAGGTGAACTTCCTTATATGGTCCTTGCACTGGTTGTGATGGCACAGGGCCTGATCAATGAATTCACTGGGGTGTTGTGCTGATCTGCCCAACCTGGTTAAAAACTAACCCTGGTTACAAATTAAGGCAAATATATGTGTCCCAGTTTTCTCTTCCGAGCTTTCGAGTCGTGCTGGAGTCCATCTTCAGGGAACTTCTCTTAGCAGTGTGTGTGCTGTTGTGTATGTGGCATTTATACAGTGCCTGGCTTTTTAGATGATGACTAGCTTGATACCCGTTCTTCACTACCAAACTATGTGATCGGGCTTAGTTTTTGGGGAGGAAAATAAGGGGGGAAAAATTCTGCCTTTACCAGCATCCATCGGTATTCATCTGGCTAGCGTCCTGTCAGTGTGCCAGAGTTGAGGGCTGCTTGGAAACTGAAACAATATTTGCTGTGTGAACAAGGAGACAGCATGAAGCCTGGGAGTGGCTTAGCTCAACTGTTCTGTACTAAAGCTGCTTGGTGCTGCTGTGAAACTAAAACTGAAACTCCTCTGCTTGTGTTTTGCATTTGGAACAGATTTCTTTCCAGGTGGGGGAGTAGTACTCCTTGGCATCAGAGCGTGTTAATAATAATAATATAGGAAATACTAATGCTCTGATGGTCATTTTGAAAAATCCTTTCTTAGCGATTACTTAGAAGCCAAGAGGAACATATGTGCCAAATTTCAAGTTTGTAAGCTTTACAGTTCTGGAGATTTTGGATGATGCGTGAGTAGTATTTCACTTTCATATTTATAGATTGATGGCTGGCGTTTAAATAGTTGGCCCTCGCCTTTGAACACTAGGAGCTTTTACTATTAATTTGGTTCCTCAGTTTTATTAATTGTACTTGATATGCTGGGGATAAATCGGCACTCCTGTTCACTGAGGAAGGCCCCAGCTTCCCAGACTTCAATCACATCCCTGGCTGTTTTTGTGCCTGCTCGTCCAACAATCTTAGTAGCTGTAAAATTGAATGTGTGTCCTTGTTCATTGCAATGTGAGGCTACCAAGGCTCTCCTCGGCTGACCGTTCACTTGTGCCCTTGCTGTCGTTAGCTTCCTCGCTTGTCTGTCCTACATAGCCATGCAGGGGATCCAGTAGATTACATTGGAAGGATCTCCCACCTCCAAGCGATCTTTACAATGCATAATTCGTCCTCGTATGGTTACTCTGAATTCTTTTGTGTGAGAACTTGGCTTCAGAGAAATGTTAATCTACTACACCCTTTCATGTCACCCTTTGCTCTGCTGTAAAGTTCATTTTAGGTATATATAGTATTCTTTCCCCTTTGTTTTGTTTCCGTTGTTTTATTGCATAAAAAACTAGAAAAAATGAAGTATCTGAGCTAATGCAGATGGGACATTCCTGGATATATGCCCCAAGTTGAATAGCCACAAGCCACAGATCAAACTGGATCACTTTCAGAAATCATTGCTTTGGCTCGAGCAAGGAAAGAGAGAGAGAGAAAAAATCAATATTTTTATTTTTAAAATGTCTCTTTTTAATTTGAGTAGAGCTCATTGGGAGCGCAACCCCTTCACGGATGTTTCAACAGGCGGGAAAATATTCCTTCGGGTTCCTTTCCTTCTCCCTGGGCTGCAAGGAGTCCTTCTTCCCCTCTTCTTTTGGCTAAAGCAGCTAAAGATTTGAATGTCTTTGGTTCATAGATGGCTAGATCGGCTAACGATTTCCGGTTCAGTTCTACTTGACACTGCGATGTGGGAAGAAATAAAGACAAAAGAGATATGAGTTGGTCTGATTCTGGATGTGCATTTCCTGTACTTTCATCCTATCCAACCATGAAAAGCTCAAGAAAGAAAGAAAAAAAAAAATCAGATTTAAACTTTGTACAAAAAAAGAAAGTCATTTGTAAACTTTGACGGCCTGCTGCAATCCTTCCCCATTTTTAAAAAAATTAGATTTAAAGTCACTCATGCTCACCGTGATAAACCACAGCCCTATGGCCATCAACGAGGCAAAAAAAAATCATCTTAAAGTATAATAAAACATTCAAAATATAAATTTAAAAGGATAAAATAAAGCAATACTAACAACAGAAATGATAACTTGGTGTCACTTCATCGCTTATAGGCTATCTGGAAGAATACAATGTTGAAAAGCATCTGGAAATTTAAAATAGAAAGAAAAAATTTAAAGCCAATTACCTTATAAAGGCCACTTATGAAATTATGGTACTTCACACCATGCTCCAGGGATGCCGCTTCGATCCTAGTTTCCCAAAGCTGAAAGAAAAAGTACAATATTCGTAAGATTTTGGTAAAGAACATAGGGGTTAAGATGTCTGCATAGCTGCGGGCCATCCCTGGCATACAAACCAGAGAAAAATCTGTTTCCCCTAGTCCTATCTGGAGATGCTAAATTAAATCTAGGATTTTCAGCGTGTTTACCTATTACGTGGAAACTACAGTATGCATCTATTACATGGACAGTGACAGCTGGAGAATAGAAATGGATTCTCCACAGCCAAAAAATAAAGTCCTTCAACGTTGGAAAAATAAATTTATGCAGGATCCAATTTGGCTTGGTCACTGGGACCAGAGATTTAGATTTCCAATCTTTTGGATTTCTGCTAAAGCCCATCCTCGGGTAACTTCTCTCTACCTGAATGCTTGCTTTGAGTTATTCTATTTATGTGGTGCTTGATTGTGTGTGGCTTTCTAGCTTCTGGCGTGCTGATGGCCAGCTATTAAGTAGTTTCTGTTGTTTCCTTGTGATGCCAAGTCCTCCGCTCCTAAGGATCTTATATGCTGGTGGTAAATCAGCACTCCTGTTGACTGACAAGGGGCCTGTTTCCCAGGCTTCAATCAGTTCCCTGGCTGTTTTTGTACCTGCTCGGCCAATAATCTTAGTAGCTGCAAAATTGAATGCTGAATGAATTGAATAAATTATGGCTACTATTGAAACTTGATATTAGGTATTACGTTGCTGACAGATGTAACTTATGCATGGACAATGGCTATGAAATACAGTCATCCTTAACTGAAATTATTACATAAAGTGTGTGTGTGTGTGTGTATTATAAATATAATAATATATTTATTATAGATATAAAAATGGGGACGCAGTGGCTCAGTGGCTAAGACACTGAGCTTGTTGATCAGAAAGGTCAGCGGTTCGAATCCCTAGTGCCGCGTAATGGAGTGAGCTCCCATTACTCTTCCCAGCTTCTGCCAACCTAGCAGTTCGAAAGCATGTAAAAATGCAAGTAGAATAATAGGGACCGCTTTGGTGGGAAGGGGACAACGTTCAGTCCGCCTTCAGTGTTTAGTCATGCTGGCCACATGACCACGGAGACATTTTTGGACAGCGCTGGCTCTTCGGCTTTGTGACGGAGATGAGCAGCGCCCCCTAGAGCCAGAAACGACTAGCACATATGTGTGAGGGGAACCTTTACCTTTACCTTATATATAAAATCTGTACGAGAAGCACCTAAGGGTACAATTTAATATTGTTGTAATTGCATTGTTGCTTGCTTTTCTCTGTTGGTTATTCAACTTTGTCCTGCTCTAGTAAATAAAGCACATTTTCTTAAATGAGCACCCAGCAATTATAGAAAGTAGAAACCCAGCAAAAGATGGGCACTTCAGGATGCACAATATTTTATAAATATCTCAAATGTCTTTGGCTCTTCCTTACCGTCCTCATATCTCTCTTTTTGAGATATCTGGCCTTGGTGGCATACACAAAGGCCCTCCGAACGGCTCGGTATGCCAAGCTATAGCAGCGGTTTTTCCGTCCACGAAAATGCTGGAGAGAAGGGAAAGGACAACACAAAAGATGGCAAAACAAAAATATTTCCAGTCTTTCTCGTTACAAGAAACTCCCAACTCACAAAAGCCCACCCTTGAAGGTCGCTTGGTGTGTTAAGACATTATACGTTGCACAACTGGAGGTTGGCCTCTTGTGCCGAACCTGAAATTGTTACCCTGTCCCTTCAGCCCACCCATCGTGCACTGGCACCATCCAAGACGGGCATCTGTAGTAAGACGTCCCATTCGACAGATCGGGCTGCTGAAAATAGGGAATGCTGGGAGCTGTAGTTCTAAACATCTGGTGGGGGAATTTAAGCAAAACCACCCACCCTGTGAAAGCAAATGACTTAGTTTGCAAGACCAAGAATAATCAGCAATAACAGAGTAAGCCGAATGCAGTACTAAGAGCCATCCTATTAGTACTAGGAGCAACAAGTAGTACAATAGCTGTACTCTCCTTTCTTCTCCTTCCTCCTCCTCTTCCTACCATATTCCCGCAGATGCAAGGTCTGCTTTTCGGATCATTGAACGCCACTTATTACTATTCTTCTTCTCATCCTTCCTATTACCTATCTCTTCCCACATGACTATAACCGTGTTGCTTGTACCTTTACAATTTATATTGTTTTATTTACTTTCCTAGTATGTTTTGATTGCGTTATTAGTAACCTATGTATGGTTTGATTGCTTAGGACTATCCCTAAGTGTTGTATCTTATGATTCTTGATGAATGTTTTTTTTATGGACACTGAGAACTTTTGCACCCAAGACCAATTCCTTGTGTGTCCAATCACACTTGGCCAATAAAGAATTCTATTCTATTATTTCTATTTCTAATTCTAATAATTCTAATTCTAATAATTCTTATTCTAATAATTCTAATTCTAATAATTCTAATTCTAATAATTCTAATTCTTATTCTATTCTATTCTTTGAATGGTCAGCTGCATCTCCAGCCCTCGGCTTGCATGCCTTTGTTGATGGTGTCTTGCCATCTGTTTCAGACGCCTGCGAGGTCAGACAGACAGATTAACCAGAGTTGGAAGGGATCTTGTAGGTCATCTAGTCCAACCCCCGCCCCCAAGCAGGAGACCCTACTACACCATTTCTGACAAATGGCAGTCCAGTCTCTTCTTGAAAGCCTCCAGGTCGTCGGCCATTGACTTCTAGTTGGTGGGTTAGGGTGGGCTGTACAACAGGAATAGCATAGCATAGCATTGCATAGAATATAGAAAAGAAAATAGAAAATAGAAAATAGAAGAGAAGAGAAGAGAAGAGGAGAATTCTTTATTGGCCAAGGGTGATTGGACACACAAGGAATTTGTCTTGGTGCAAATGCTCTCAGTGTACATAAAAGAAAAGATACATTCATCAAGAGTCAAGAATCATCAGTTACAACACTTAATAATGGTCATAGGGGGACAATAAGCAATCAAATCATACTAGGAAACAGTCTAGGAACCGTCTGTACCACTAGGAGTAAATTTCCAGCAGTTCTTAAGTAACTGCCCTTCAGGGGAGCTCAACTTCTGATGTTCATGTTGCGTTGTGGGCAACAACAACAACACGGAAGTGGGCTGCCCTTGCCTTCTCCCAGGGTGTTTCTTTAACCTCTAGCATCGTCCTTTCCTCGTGGTCCCTCATCCCCGGCTCGCAGGCCGCCTAGGCTCCCAAAACATCCAAGTTACTGACCCCCTCGGGGGCCTAAAAGGAGGGAAGTGGGGTGGGAAAGAAGACTGGGGCTGAGTGGTTGGAGACCCTCTCGCCTTACCAGGGCATGCTTGAGGATCCGTTGCTTGCGCCAGAATCGGTCGGTCACCCGGCTGCGGAGCCAAAGCGACAAAGTGAGGAAGACCATTGCCAGCGACCCTGGTTGCTTTGCAAAAGAAGCGGCGGAGGAGGTGGGGGGTGGGGTCGCCGGGCTGGAGGTGACCGAGCCACGCGGTGCAATTCCCGTCCTTTCCGCGCCGAGACTCAGCTTGCAAACTGCTGCAAAAAAAAACGCCCAGGCGCAAAGGGAAAGAGAGCGCCGACCACAGCCCCGCATTTCCGGCGCTGGTGCGGTTGGTGTGGGGAAACTCGCCATTTGAGTGGAGAGGGGGAAGAGAAAGCTCGAAGCGACGCGTCGTGTTCAGATGCGGGGACTTGGAGGATGGGGTAGAGGAGAGTGCGGTTGTCGCTTCTTTGCACGGGAAATCGCCGTGCGGTCGTCGTCCGGTCCATTTCCCCGTCCACTTCAATGGGAGTCGCCGCTCAAAGAAGGAAAGAGGAAAGGCCGAACACGGAGCAAAGGCAGCTGCGGTTCTCATCGACGCCCCCACCCCACCCCAAGAATTTAAAGCAAGGGTCTTCAACATGTGATCCCTTTTGGCGACCTTCTGATAAGCAAAGTCAGATAACAGATAATCAGAGTTGGAAGGGACCTTATAGATCATCTAGTCCAACCCCTCACCCAAGCAGGAGGCCCTACACTATTTTTGACAGGTGGCATTTCAATCTCTTCTTGAAAGCCTCCAGGGATGAAGCTCCCACAACTTCCAAAGGCAGCTTCTGTTCCATGGGTTGATTGTTCTCACTGTCAGAAAGTTTCTCCTTATTTCCAGGTTGAATCTCTCCTTGATCAGTTTCCATCCATTGTTCCTTGTCTGGCCTTCGGGTGCTTTGGAGAATAGCTTGACCCCTTCCTCCTCTCTGGGGCAGCCCCTCCAATATTGGAAGACTGCTTTCCTGTCCCCCCTGGTCCTTCTCTTCCCTAGACTAGCCAGGCCCAGTCCCTGCAACCGTTCTTCATATGTTTTAGCCTCCAGTCCCCTCATCATCCTGGTTGCTCTTCTCTGTACATTTTCTAGAGTCTCAACATCTTTTTTATAGTGTAGTGACCAAAACTGGATGCAGGACTCTAGGTGTGGCCTTACTAAGGCTTTATAGAGTGGTATTAGTACCTCATTTGATCTCGATTGTTTCCCTCTGTTAATGCAATTTAGGATTGCATTGGCTTTCTTGGCTGCTGCTGCACACGGCTGGCTCATATTTAGCTGGTTGTCCACTAAGACTCCAAGATCCCTCTCCCAGTGACTGCTATTGAGCCTGGTTTCACCCAGTCTATATGTGTACTTTTGGTTTTTCTTGCCTTAAGTGCAAGACTTTACTTTTCTCTACATTGAAATTCATTTTGATAGATACGGCCCAGTGTTCGAGTCTGTCAAGATCCATCTGGATCTTGAGCCTATCCTCTTGGGTGTTAGCTATTCCTGCCAGCTTAGTATCATCTGCAAATTTGGTAAGTTCCCCTTCTATTCCCTCATCTAAGTCTTAATGAAGATAAGGGGAAGCCTGATTCACTTAACAACTGGGTTACTCATTTGCAAGTGCAGAAATCCACTGAACAGCGTGGCAAGGAAAGGTCACTGTGATATGTAAGAATTAGATATTAAGGATTATACCTGTGAAATTGAGGAACCTAAGTAACGCCGTATTTATCCGATGTCTGAACTATGCAATGATTATTGGAATAATACTGGACTGTTATATAACTATCAAAATATGTTCTGTAGAAATGTCAACTTTTTGGCTAGAACATGGAAATGTAATATTTTGAGCAATACTTATATGTGAAAAGATTTTGGGTCATCCTGACCTAAATGGAATTGGTTAATGATCTATTGGATTAAAAAAAACCCAGATGTTCAAAACAGGAAGAAGAAGCCATGAGAATGGGGGTTTCCAAGAGATGAAATTTTGGGTAGTGTTAAGAGAAATCAAGAGAAAAACGGGACAAGGAAAACAGATGTTACGCTATAATAATAACAAGGGTGTTGCGTAGCAGGATACCTAGTTGGATAGATTGTGAACCCAGGAAAGGGGCAGAGACTGTATATTTGAACCTGTATATAAACCCCAGCCTTCCTGAGAACCAGGTCTTATGCCCAAGGGCAGAATTCCCTTTTGCAAAAACTTCATAATAAAGCTCTTATATATTATTGTTCACATGTCTCCGGTCTGAATATCTGAATGGTTGATTTGTATCACAGTCGCAAAATAGGGCAAGGCTCACTTCAACTGCCGTTTTACTGAACAACAGAACTTCAATGACAGTCATAAGTCAAAGACTACCTACACGTTTCTGGCACCCGGGGAGAGCACAGCTAGAGAAAATTCTGGTTTCCGGCTTCACCAACAACAGGTCTTCAGCGGTCTCCTTCCACCAAGTCTTCCGGCTAAGGTCTGCGCCCTTTGCTATCAAAAGTTCCATCAGGGGAACGGATTTCATCTCCGCCGCCAAATGCAGAGCGGTTTTGCCCAGCCACCCGGCTGCATTGACATCCGCACCATGTGCCAAGAGACAGCCGGCAACGTCGGCGTGACCGCAGAGGACCGCGTGGTGAAGTGGCGTGAGCAGGAGGCCATCTCTCCAAGTAACGCTGGCGGGGGAGCTTCCTGGAGCAAAAGGCGGACAGACGGCAGGCTCCCGGTGGCTGCGGCCTTGTGGAGCGGGGTGCAGCCGCAGGAGTCCGCTAAGTTCCCATCCGCTTGGTTCTGGAGCAACAGCTTCACAATCTGAAGGGGGAGAGAGGAAAAGCTTGAGAAAGCAACAGAAGTCACGTACCTCCCCCCCCCCATGGAAGAATCCGACGGCTCAGGTTTTGTGCCAAACCTGTGCAGGGTTTGCCAATTGCACAGTGGCAGATAGGACAGCACTCCAGGGGGTTAATGCCATTGCTCAGAGGATCATGGGTTGCCCTCTCCCCTCTTTGGAAGAGCTTTATAGCTCCCGCTGCCTTAAGAAAGTTCAAGGCATCCTTAAAGATCCATCTCATCCTAGGCACCCTTTCTTTTTGTGAACTATTACTATCTGGCAGACAGTACAGAACAATAAAAACAAGGACAAATAGACTGAAAAACAGCTTCTATCCCAGGGCAGTAGCTCTGTTGAATTCTACTGTATAGTGCAATATTATTGCAGTATCAGGGATTTTTCAATTCAATTGCATAGACCCATGATGGCACGCAGAGCCATTTGTGTGGGCACGCGAGCCCTAGTCAAACTTACCTACACTGCGCATGCGCGTGCCTCCCAGCTGATTTTCAGCCCACCCCCTGGATGTATATTCTCCAATGGGACCATCCATAGCCAAGAGTCACCAATCATGCTCTGCAGTAATAAACTTGCACGCCAACAGCTTCGGCTGCCTAGCAATCATTTGAAGTATTTTAGGAATGCACTGCTTTCCTCACTCCCTTTCTGTTGGCAACTAAAAAGACCAAAGAAGTATTTTTTTAGTTTACAGGGACCTTGTAGGTCATTTAGTCCAACCCCTCTGGGAGGCGGGGCTGGTGTCGTGGCGGTACTACGCACGATCTGGAAGCTCCTGGATCGCCATAGATATCTTGCCCGCTTGGACAGTCCTTTTGGACCTAAACCATCCCAACGAGACAGTGAAGGTAAAGAGCACATCTTGTCGATCCCAGGGACACCGCAAAGTCCCTGCTTGATCCAGGAGAAGCTCTTTTTGCCAGCGGTATAGAGGCGGCCATTTAAGCTGCTGAAGCTGGGACAGCTCCGGAAGAACGGCAAGATCGGGAGAAAGTGTGTTTGCTTGGTGAGAGGAATTTTTTACTCATTTATTCTTGAAGAGAATACCCTAAAAGTTTGAAAGTGAACTTAAAAGTAAAGAGAACAGTGATTAAGCAGCGAGATTAAGTCTTTTAAACTGATGGGTTTCCCCGCCCCTTTTTTTTTTGAACCTGGAATTTGATTAAGCTTTTTAATTTTAAAATGGACTGGTCTTTTTTCCCCTTTAAATAGCTTTCTGTTTTGAAGGTTTTCTTTTTTGGATTAAGCTCTTCTTATTGTTTTAAGATTTTTTTCCTTTTTGATGGCCTTTTTTTAGAAAAAAGGGAAATTTTATGATAACTTTTTCTGTTCCTAAGGGGGGAAGCGAAAGTGAAAAATAAGTAGCACTGCTATCTAGAGGCTTGGATATATTGTTTTCTTTTTCTTTCATTTGTTTATATATCTGTGCTATACTCGAGGACCCTGAGTTTCTTGCTGAAAGAGATAGTGGCAGACTGTTTATACAGGTGCTCACCTGTGAACTACTGATAGTGGAGTCTGGAGTTGGAGTTGAAGGAAAGAAGATTGAAGTGACCTTGAAAACATCTGTGCAGAAAAGTCTAATTTCAAATATTTTTCTAATTGTGATAAAGAATTAAAAAAAACCAGCCCCTGAGTCAACAACCACCCCTCCCCGGCTTCATTATACTAATATTAATTATCACGGTGGATAATAACACTGATCTTAGTATAGGTCTGATCTAAAAAAGTAAGACCACCTCATGATGGCTGTTTCTGGATGCTATCAAGAGCGCTGTCCTTCCATGGTTGTCTGGGAGATTCACGTCGGCCCCTTTGGCCAGCAAGAGACGTATCGTTCCAGCTCTCCCCATCTCGGCAGCTATGTGTAAAGGCGCGATGCCTCCCTTGCCTTGAAGATTGGGGTTCGCCCCTTGGGAAATCAACCCACTCAGTATATGAAGCTGGCGGCCGGCTGTGGCCCAGTGCAAGGAGGTCCACTGGTTACAGTCGCCAGCGTTGGGATTGGCGCGGTGCCGTAGAAGCAGTTGCATCATCAGGGTGTGGCCGTTGGCAGCCGCAAGGTGAAATGGGGTAAGGCCCCCTTGGGTGGTGCCCATCGCCGGCGCCCCCCGAGCCAAGAGGAGATCGGCGACCTGGGTATGGCCACTCCAGGCAGCATGGTGGAGAGGCGTGTAACCAGCCCTGTTGTCGGTGTGGATTGTTGCTCCACGCTGGATAAGGAACTTCACCAAGGGGAGGTAACTGTGCAAGGAAGCGACATGCAGGGGAGTCCAGCCGTTTTCGTCTCTAAAAAGGGTTTAATTTAAAAAAAAAAAGACAGATAAGAAGGCCTTGGATGGAAAGCAAGGAATGCTGGGAGGTGTAGTTTTAGATGGAGGCACAGCTGGAGGTCTGTATCAGCCAATTCTTAATTTATGTTATTTTTTATTTATTTTATTTATTTGTCAAGCATGTATTAGATATAATTAGAACATGATTATGAATACATGATTATTCTGTATTCTGTATAACTTTGGAGAGGGATTTATTTATTTTTGGTCACTATGGTTGACTGAGTTATGTGAACCCAACTTATTTGGCTAATTTAGAGTCCAGTTAAGCAAACTGAACCAACCCAGCAGTGGGGTTAAACCAGTAAGTAACTGAAGCCCGAATCAACCCAATTTTAGCTACTATGAGTCTCCGCCACAGAGATGCCTTGAGGGAAACTGAGCCGCTTTTTTGATCAATCTACACTGCAGGGTTGTTGTGCTGGGGGTTAAAACCAAGGAGGCATGTCCAGGTAATCATAGAAGAGGATAATTGTAGCTCAGGGTTGAACTGTGGGATCTGAGCCTGGTTGTATTCTTGCAGATTTTGCATTACCCAACTGAGTAACATCTTATTTATTTATTTGATTTGTCAATCACTTACAAGATAATAGATATAAGTATAAACATGAGTAAGAATACAGGAAATAGGTACTAATAAATGGGGACAATAGGACAGGAACGGTAGGCACAATGGTGCACTTATGCATGCCCCTTACAGACCTCCTGGGAGTGGGTATTCTTTCCCTTTCCTTCCTTCCTTCCTTCCTTCCTTCCTTCCTTCCTTCCTTCCTTCCTTCCTTCCTTCCTTCCTTTATTTTTATTTTATTTTATTTATTTGATTTGTCAATCACTTACAAGATAATAGATGTAAGTATAAACATGAGTAAGAAAATAGGTACGAATAAATGGGGACAATAAGACAGGGACGGTAGGCACAATGGTGCACTTATGCACGCCCCCTTACAGACCTCTTAGGAAAGGGGTGAGGTCAATAGTGGTTGAACTGTGGGATCTGAGCTTGGTTGTATTCTTGCAGATTTTGCATTACCCAACTGAGTAACATCTTCACTGCTACAAGGGAGCGGCAAACCCCCACTTAGCACTGATGGCATTACCTAGTTTGGTAATGAAATGTCTGCAAGAGAACCAACCAACCTCAGTGAGCACCATGGACCCCACACTTCCATGTAAGCTGGCTGGGGTTTCCAAGAGGAAAAAAGAAGGCTATCGATGCAATAATGATTTTTTAAAAACAGACAAAACCAAAGGAAGAAGCAGGAAGTTTCTACCAGTGCCCCCAGGCCTTACCTGCTGTTCGTAGATGCTCCTCGCTTCAACAGCTCTTTTACCAGCCTCAGGTCTCCATTCCTGGCTGCCTGATGGAGCTCCCTCCACTCTGGTGCCTTGGCTGTTGGGAACAAACCGTTATCGGCACCCTTTGCAACAGGCTGCAAGCCATCCTCTTTTCGGAGTCCCTCAGCGGGGGTTTCGGCCAACACCATCCATTTTCTCACCAGCTCAGCCTGGGTTTTCGCCGCTGCTGAAGGAAGGACAGGGGAAAAACCAGATCAACATTAAGAGTCTGCACACCGGCAAATAAACCCAAAACAATAAAAAAAATGAGATCGAGAGAGAAAGATGGGAAGAAGGGAATGTATCAAAAAGGGGAGGGACCCCGCCCACTTTGGGAAGCTCCACCTACTCCTCGCCTAACTCCCATCCACATGAATTTCAGCCTCCCTCCCCTTTTTCCAGCTAAGTCCCCTCTGAGAAAATGTGGCTCTTGTACAGAGGTGGTCTTCGGCCGGTTCTGACCAGTTTTGGAAAACCGGTAGAAGAAATTGTGATTAGTTCAGGGAACTGGCCAATCCCACCTCTGACTGGCCCTGCCCCTCTCTATTCTCCGCCTCCCAAGTCCCAGCTGATTGGCTGGGTCTTCTTTGGTTGCCCTGCACAGGAGAACGGAGCTGGAAAGCAGGTTAGTGGGGTGGGGAGGGAATGGGGATTTTACAGTATATCCTTCCCCTGCCATGCCCACCAAGCCACGCCATGCCCACCATGCCCACAAAACTGGTAGCAAAAAAAATTGAATCCCACCACTGCTCTTGAATGATAACGTTTCACTCAAGATTCGGCTCTACTTGAAACTTTTGGTAAATAGCCGGTCATTTATAAGTAGCTTTGAGCTAAAGGGAGAAATTATCCAATCTCAGAGAAGGCCAATGATGTAATATTTTGCACTAATTTGATCTAATTCAGGGGAGGGGTCCATGGTATTTAGCAGGTTCTCACCAGTTCTGGAGAACCAGTAGCGGAAATTTTGAGTAGTTCGGAGAACCAGCCAATCCCGCCTCTGACTGGCCCCACCAAACCCCATCTATTCTCTGCCTCCCATCGAGTCCCAGCTGATTGGCTGGGTCTTCTTTGGTTGTCCTGCACAGGAGCTGGAAAGCAGGTTAGTGGGATGGGGAGGGAATGGGGATTTTGCAGTATCCTTCCCCTGCCATGCCCACCAAGCCACGCCACGTCCACTAAGCCATGCCCACAGAACCTGTAGTAAAAAAAATTTGAATCCCACCACTGGTGTCCAACCTTGGCATGATAGTAAAAAAAGCATAGCTGGCTGGGGAATTCTGGGAGTTGAAGTCCACAAGTCTTACCGTTGCCAAGGTAGGACATCCCTGATCTTATCCAAACTTGAGTTTTTGGGGCTTCCTTCTCAAAAGCATAAAAAGCAGGTTGAGACATTTTGATTTCCTTCCTTACCAGCCATTTTTCTCCTCTGCTGCCGACTTTTGATTACCGCACAATGCTGCTTTTCGGAGGATGAGTAGGAAAGGCGGGTTCACAGCCTTGAGTTGCTCCCTTTCAGGGGCTGCTGCAAAGATTGGCAATCTGTTCTCCAGAGTTTGTTTTATCGCCCGAGAGGTGAGTGTGGGGTGGTGGACCTGCTCTTGGTATGCACAAGGCAGAATTTCCAAAGCAGCTCTGCAAAGGAAGGGAACAGAGAAAGGCAAGAAGGATCAGACCTAATCAAATACCCTGACAATATTTGCTCCATAAATATTCCAGTCAGTCCAGGAAGGGAGCCGGCGAGCTGCGCCCGGCCGATGGTTCCTTGCAAATCTATGTTTGAGTGTGCATAGAGCTGTTTACTTAATAACTAAGTACAGACCTGAGGAGGGAGGGAGACGTGCCTACGTATTGGTGATTGGATGTCACCTGGCCCTTGTGTGTGTCCACACATAGAAGGTAGACACCCTGGTGGAAACGCTTTTGAAGCCTGTATGTTGGTGTGAAGTTCTCCATCAGGTAATGTTTTGAAAAATCAGATCCAGCGTTTACAAATCCTCAGCAAATCCAGACAGAAAGGTCTGCATGGCTGGATTCTTTGAAAGCAAAACCTTTAAAATATAAGCGGAACCAAATCCTCACTCATCCTTCACTGTATTAAGGGGAGGGGAAAACGGAAGCCCCTTCGTGAGCATCCCAGCTGGACTCAGTGCCAGGCTGCTGGTTGCCCCTGTGGCTTCTGGGGAGGGGGAAAACATCCTCAATTGGGTAGCTTAGCGGCAAAGGGACACTTAACCTTGGATCCACCACAGGGAAAGAGGGAAAAAAACAAAGACAAGTGGGTGATTTTCTGACTATCCGGCATGCTCTGACATGTCTCCTTTCTGAGGTTACTTCTGTTACTTAATGCCCTGTTTTCTTTTGTTACTCAGGCCTGGAATTCCTTTAAATTAAATGAATGTTACTCGTTAAAATCAACATGATCCAAAGAAAAGAGTCTATGCCGAACACTCATGAATTTTTAAACATAAATAAATAAGATGATACTTGGTGCCCAGAGCTGGGACTAGAAATTTATTTCGAGCAGAGAAAAAATGATCATTAACTTGGCTTCTCTGCGGTGGGTCTCGCCAGCTGGCCTTTGACACTTCGGCATTCTGAATCATTATCCACCGCTTGTAAATGACACCATGAATTTTTTAAAAGGATACACACAGTTCCCTGAACCCAAGCTCTTTACGGGTCTGAGAGGAAAGGTTGCACAGAGATCCAGGAATTAATCACCACAGGCACCAGAACTGCTTAGGGATCCAAAATCTGGAAAGGTCCTTTTTAAAAAAAACAAATCATTTTGTAAGCCACTGTAATGGTCTGCAGGAATTGACCTTGGGGGACAGTAGGAGATGAGGCAGACTGGGGCAAGTTGCATGTACAAAGCATCACGGCCCTCAGAGGAGGGATGGGAAGAGTCTTTGGAAAGGACCCCTTCCTCTCTTTTCCAGGGACTGAAAGGAGGGCAGAAATATTAGAATTAGAATTAATATTCTTTATTGGGCACGTGAGATTTAGACACACAATGGATTTTTCTCTGGTGCATAAGCTCTCACTGCACATACAACAATAGTGATAGATCATTATCATAATCATTGTAAAAATATATTCATCGTAAAATATTAGATACAACACTTAGTGATAGTCCTGGATACTAAATAAGAGATCAACATAAATCATACTAGGATACTAAGTAAACAATGTAACAATGTGTATATATATATATATATATATATATATATATATGTATGTATATATGTAGGTCTTGGTGTATTGGGTCTTGTCCGTGTAAGATTGAGAATACCTTGGCAGCGTTTGAGAAATCTCATCCGTCATCTTCAGGCTGGTGTCTTCAGCTTCTTCTGGGAGAAGTGTGTGATAGTGGCTGTTTTTCCTTTCAAAGCCACTATCACACACTTCTCCCAGGAGAACGAAGCTGAAGACACCAGCCTGAAGATGACGGATGAATTTCGTCGAAATGTCGCCAAGGTATTCTCAATCTTACACGACAAGACCCGTACACCAAGACCTATATATATATATATATATATATATATATATATATATATATATATATATATATATATATAAATATGGCTAATACCTGCCTAGAATCAGGCAGCTTCTTGACCGGCATAAAATAAATGAACTGGCACACCTGTTAGGCTGCATTCCAGTCATAAGTGATGGGTTTTATGTCAGCTCACAAGAAACCACTAAAGTCTTGTATTACGGACTTCCTGGCTCACGTAATTTATCGCCGCGGTGCTTCCTTTCCCCAGCCAAGACTCTGTGCTCAAGAAACAGGAGTCACGGCTCACATTAGCAGTCCAAATCTTTCTTAACCAGCCAGTTACACAAAGCAGAGGGAAACCATTAAATTTATGGACCCAAAGCTGCCGTATCGTATGCCCTGTTTTTACATTGTCATTTATTATATTTGCCTCCCCTACTCCGGGAAGTAACAGGTAACAGATAATCAGAGTTGGAAGGGACCTTGTAGGTCATCTAGCCCAACCCCCCACCCAAGCAGGAGAACCTACACCATTCCTGACAAATGGCAGTCCAATCTCTTCTTGAAAGCCTCCAGGGATGAAGCTCCCACAACTTCCAAGGGCAACTTTTCCATGGGTTGATTCTCACGGTCAGAAAATTTCTCCTTATTTCCAGGTTGAATCTCTCTTCTTGGTCAGTTTCCACCCATTATTCCTTGTCTGGCCTTCAGGTGCCTTGGAAAATAGCTTGACCCCCTCCTCCTCTCTGTGGCAGCCCCTCAAATATTGGAAGACAGGATCTCCTTTCTCCCCTGGTCCTTCTCTTCCCTAGACTAGCCAGGCCCAGTTCCTGCAACCGTTCATTGTATATTTTAACTTCCAGTCCCCTAATCATCCTGGTTGCTCTTCTCTGCACTCTTTCTAGTCTCTCAGCATCTTTTTTTATAGTGTGGTGACCAAAACTGGATGCAGTCCTCTAGGTGTGATCTTACTAAGGCTTTATAGAGTGGTATTAGTACCTCACTTCATCTTGATTGTATCCCTCTGTTAATGCAAGGGTGTTAATGCAAAGGTGTTTTTTCAAAAAGGCAACTGGACATTCTTGGCTTTTTTTTTCCCTTGAAGACATTTCACTTCTCATCCAAGGAGTTTCTTCAGTTTTGACTTTTCCACCATTCCACCAGAACCGAAGAAGCTTCTCGCATGAGAAGCTGTGCACACTGGGTTGTATCCCAAAAATTGTAAGCCGCCCTGAGTCTTCGGAGAAGGGCGGCATATAAATGTAATTAAAAATAAAAAATAAAAATAAAAAATAAAAACGTCTTCAAGGGGAAAAAACAACAACAAAGGAATCCCAGTTGACGTTTGGAAGAAAAAAAAAGCAGCTTTGGGTATGCTACAATTAGGAGGTTTTTCTTACAATCCGATGAACACAAGATGGCGCTGTAAGCAAGAAGAGAGAGAAGGCACCATAGCTGTTTGTGGCCACAGAAAAGACTTCTGGCATCTCAAGAAAGATACGTGTGTCCAGGGAAGTGTGTTACAATCCACCCTCGCGATGGTCCTTCCTTTGAACATTTATATATAGCTTCCATGGGGGCGGGCAAGAATAAAATGAGGATTGTTGAATTCCCAAGAGCAATAAAATGCCGAAGAAGAGTGCTATCTATCTGTGCCAATTAAGTGATTGTTTCCAGCCAGCCAGTTCATCACACTAAAGCTACTGGGTTAGCATTGCTAACTTAATTAGCGCTTGCTGACTACTTCGGCTTGCTAAAAAATCTCTGTCCACCTTTTGCTGAGCCCCCAAATCAGGAGAAGCCAGAAGGGAGAGCAGTTTAGGGATGGATCAAAGGAAGGACTACTTGTTCTTCAGGGCAGATAAATCCTTTGCTTTCCATCCATTCCGTGGATACCTTACGAAGAATCAGCCTCTGAGCTGCTGATACAAAGCTCTGGTTAGCTCTTCATCTAGGGTGGAGCTCAACTGAAGAACTGTTGCTTTGGCGCAGATGCTTTATGGCAGAGGTCTCTAAACTTGGCAACTTTAAGACTTGTGGACTTCAACTCCCCAGAAATTCTGGAGAATTCTGGGAGTTGAAATCCACAAGTCTTAAAATTGCCAAGTTTGGGGACCCCTGCTTTATGGCGTAGGTTGTTGTTACTCTACCAATATCATGGAGCTGGGTTTCAGAACCTGTCTGCTTCTCCAGAGTAGGACCTATCTCCCAGGTAGATATTCAAATTTCAGTCTGGAAGTTGGAAGTAGATGTTCAGAGGAGGAAGATCAGCTTGGGCCTTCTGGATCTTCCAATTCTGGAATCGTAATGTTCTCCAGAGGAACATCCTCATCTCAGGAGGCTACTGGTCTCCAACTTCCCTTAATCTACCTTCTGGGATCAGAAATGGTTTGTCCAAAATCTTGCCCATTTCTGTAACCGTAGCTGTTAAGGTGAAATGGGACCTGACCAAATACAAGTTCTTGGGAGTTTCAGAGTTCACTTCTTGTTCTTTAGGTAGACACATCTACAATCACTGTTCAACAAGTTGCAGCTTCCGGAACTGCTATTTGAGGAGTCGGGAGTGGACACCAGAGGTGGTATTCAACCAGTTCTGACCAGTTTTGGAAAACTGGTAGCGGAAATTTTGAGCAGTTCAGAAAACTGGCCAAAACCACCTCTGACTGGCCCCGCCTCCCCCTATTCTCCATCTATTCTCTGCCTCCCATTGAGTCCCAGCTGATCGTCTGGGTCTTCTTTGGTTGTCCTGCACAGGAGAATGGAGCTGGAAAGCAGGTTAGTGGGGAGGGGAGGGAATGGGGATTTTGCAGTAACCTTCTCCTGCCATGCCCACCAAGCACATCATGCCCACCAAGCCACACCCACAGAACCGGTAGTAAAAAAATTTGAATACCACCACTAGTGGACATACAGTTCTGGCTATCCTTCCAGAGGGACTCCTTGGAAGCCAGGGACCTCTCCGGCTAACTGTCCCCAGGAGGAAAGAGCTTCAGACCCAACTCCAAAAATGAAATCCTTGCAGAGATAGGGAAACAATGATAACACCATCCCTACCCCGCTGGTTTCCATGGCTTCTGTTATGTTGGAAGAGGCCACTGAGTCACGATCCTGCTTTGTGAATGGAACAAAGGTAAAACAGATGCAGTAAGGGATGATAAAAGATGCTGAAGGACTTAATTGCAAGGTTTTGTTCTTCTGGTCCCACCACTGTTTTTAACACCCACTGGAAATGTGTTTTAAACTAAATCATCATCATCATCATCATCATCATCATATTATTATTATTATTATTATTATTATTATTATTATTATTTTAAAGGAGAGAGAGAGATGGTAGCATTTTTCTATCATGAAGGGCCTATAAAGAGAAGGTCAGCCTTGCTCTGCCACAGAGCCTCCTTGTCTCCTTCTGTCAGATTCCTGACAGAATCTGACCCAGAGGCGGACGCTGAGCAGCTGACAGGGAGGGGAGTGGGGCTCTGTTGGCTGTGGAGGAAGCTGGGGAAGGGCAAAGTCCAGGTGGGCAGAACAGGGGAGAGGTAGAACAAGGGAGAGGGAGTTCGGAGGAAGACCCAGGCCCACCCCCTCTTCATCCTAGGGCACGCAGGGAGGAACAGAGAAGAGAGCAACGTGGGTTGCGTGGCTTACGGGGGAGGAAAGGGCCCTGATTCCCTTCTTTAGCTGCAGCTGAGAACACAGTGTTTAAAAAGGGAAGATGCGCACAGCAAACTGTGGAGAGCAAATCATGAATTATCTTTTATTGTCGAGGCTTATCTGGGTTCCTGGCGTCTTCCCAACTGTGTGTGTTTTGCTGGCCTTTCAAGTCTGCAATTCCTTCTCCTGCCCTGTCCAGTTAATTACTGCAGCGTGGTTTGTGTGGATTTTTATTTACAGTTTGTATGTACTTTGTTTTCTGACTGAATTTCCTCCAGTTAAAGACTGTTCTTGGGAGAGTTTTTTTTTTCTCCAGCTGAAGATAACCTGGACATTGGGGGCGAAGTTGGAAGTACTAAAGGGACTCTTCTTACTTATGTGACGGTGTTGCCTTTGGGTCATCACACTCCTCTTAGGAATGCTAATGAGGTGAAAGTGACAAATCGTTCCACAACAGGGCTGTCCATAATTTATTTTTGGCTGGTTTCTGGTTTCCGGATTGGTTTTTCAGATAAAAATCAGCTGGGACATTAGATCCAAGAGTCTTCTTTGCCATTCTTCAGGCTTCATTTTTTTTAATTACATTTATATGCCGCCCTTCTCCAAAGACTCAGGGCAGCTTACAATTTTTGGGATACAACCCAGTGTGTTCAGCAATAGCCTTCATTCCATTGTATATGCCTGCTTATTACTAAGCGGCATTTTTACAAAGTCAGCTTATTGCCCCCAACAATCTTGGGTCCTCAATTTACCTACCCTGAGAGGATGGAAGGCTGAGTCCACCTTGAGCCTGGTGGGATTCGAGCCTGCACTAATTGCAGGCAGCTGGAACTTAAGTGCTAGGCGTTTAACAGCCTGAGCCACCAAGGCCCTTTTAAATGCTAAAGGGTTAGCTGGAAACAAAGCCACAGCAATGATGAGTTCCAAAGACCATCTCAATTCTATGAGCCTTCTTTTCCCAATGCCTCTGAGCTTCAACTGCCCAGAAGAATTGATAAAATCCTGGCTGCCTAAAATAAGGAAGGGACAAGATCAAGAAAAAGTGTTTTTGGCTACCATCCATTTTTCAGGAACAGCCAGGGGTAGCCAGGAAGCTTCACGATGGGCTTCAAAACCACAAAAACCGCCAGAAGATGCAGCAGAAGAAATATAGTGTGCATGAAAACAGTGTGAATGCGTAAAGGGGGGGACTGTTAACTAAATAATTTAGAAGGCTAAAAGACGGATGAAAAAAATCAGGTTTGAAATACGGCTTTTGGGAATTATATTATAGCCTATGAGCCACGGTGGCGCAGTGGTCAGAGTGCAGTACTGCAGGCTACTTCCGCTGACTGCCGGCTGCCTGCAATTTGGCAGTTCGAAACCCGCCAGGCTTGAAACCCGCCAGGTTGACTCAGCCTTCCATCCTTCCGAGGTGGGTAAAATGGGAACTCAGATTGTTGGGGGCAAGAGGCTGACTCTGTAAACTGCTTAGAGAGGGCTGTAAGGCACTATAAAGCAGTATATAAGTCTAAGTGCTATTGCTATTGCTAGATGAACTGGAACAGACTAGGATGGGGGTAAATAGAAATAGAATGGCAAAAGTTCCAAGCAAATATCTGGGAATGCCTAAAAAGGAATAGTCACAAAGCCAATATCAAACCCCCTTCCTTCCTTCCTTCGATCCATCCATCCATCCATTGATCTATCGATCCTTCCTTCCTTCCTTCCTTCCTTCCTTCCTTCCTTCCTTCCTTCCTTCCTTCCTTTGACTGGGATTAATTTTCTTTAGCTACATAACTAGACCAAATCACTGTTCCCCTGGCTTCCTTCAGACCAAGGAAGAGGCATCACTGCAATAAACTCTACTCCTAGTAACCATCAGCCATTCAGGGAAGGATCAAAGTGCCCAGAGCTCTAATTTTTTTTCCATTGGGGAAAACATCTTCAATTTGTGTTGTTTAAGATCATTTTTGGCTCAGGAGGGCTGCAAACAGATGCGGAGGACACATCCATTGGAGTAGACAAAGTCAACTTTGTCATTTATTTTCTCCCAATTTGGGAAGACTTGGGATTTCTCTCTCTCTCTCTTTTTTCTTTTTACAACCCCAAATATTTAAAAGCTTCAGAGCTGAATAGAAATGTAAGAAAAGCTGACCTGGGGCAAATGAGGATGTATCTCGTACTCTTCATACAGGCCTTTGTTATTAGAGATGTGCTAAGGCGTAAACGAAGGGAAATAAGGCAGACATGTGACAGTCTTGATGTACTGGACAAATATTGGATTTGCTTGTGTGGGTGCAAAAACATGCAGAGAATGAGGAAGTAGGCTCTTGTTGACTTGGCAACTAGCAATGGCCTTTCCTTAATTGTGTTCAGATGCCACTCTTCTTCCTTATCTGAAGACTCATTACAGATGTCTTCACGCGCTAATCTGGAGCGGATCCTCCCGCCTTCCCAAAAAACCCCTCCACCTCTGCCTCCCTTCCCTTCGTCCTTCCAGCCTCCCCTTCTGATTTCTAAACGGTTTCTTAATTTCTGCCCTGCTTGAAATCAGTTTCGCCCACGGACAGCTTTTCCCCAACAATTATAGGGTCTCGGAAGGTGTGGAAGTGACAGTCTAGAAGATCCCAAAGGGGAACAAAAAAATCTGTAAATAAAAAGATAATGAATTAATTTAAAAAGCTGGGAGAAGGGGTTTCGGTGGATTGACTAATGAGCTTTGTTTTTTTTGAGTGGGTGGTCAAATTCCCACTAACAAAACAGTCTGGTTTGGTGTGAAGTCACATAAAAGCTAAAATAAGGTTGGTTATTCAACATTCCAGAGGGGGTGGGAGGCGGCATTGTCTTCCTTGTTGGGTTAATTATTTATTATTGATGGATTGATTTAGGGACTATATATGGCCGTCCACTCACTCTCTCTCAGTGATTCTGGGCAGCTTACAAAAAAACCAAAACCAAAATAAAAACCCAATATTAAGACCTCCAAGGTCCCTTCCAAGCAGAGGTAGTATTCAGCAGGTTCTCACCAATTCTGGAGAATTGGTAGCGGAAATTTTGAGTAGTTTGGAGAACCGGCAAATACCACCTCTGACTGCCCCCACCAACCCCATGTATTCTCTGCCTCCCATTGAATCCCAGCTGAACAGCTGGGGTCTTCTTTGTGTCAACTAAAAAGATACTCCTTTGGTCTTTTTAGCTGCCAGAAAAAGGGAATGGGGGAAAACAAGGCATTCCTTAAATGCCTAGATAATCACCCTGGCAGCCCAAAGTTGTCAGAGCATAAGAAGGTTATTGGAGAGCATGATGGATGACTCTTGGAGATGGATGTGTCCCATTGGAGAAGTCACATCCAGGGGGTGGGGGTAAGACCAGGGTCAAAGGGGAAATGTATAATGTAATTTAATATCGGCTGCACCCAGCCACGCGCCAACATGGCCAGTTCTAATAAATCAAGTTTCTTTTCTCTGAGGTGTGGCTAGAGACTTTTGATTTGAATGAGGGTGGATATGTTGGAGCCCTGACACTTTGGTTGCCTTGCACAGGAGAATGGAGCTGGAAAGCAGGTTAGTGGGGTGGGGAGGGAATGGGGATTTGACAGTATCCTTCCCCTGCCACAAGCCACACCCACCAAGCCACACCCACCAAGCCACACCTACCAAGCCACGCCCACAGAACTGGTAGCAAAAAAAATCTGAATCCCACTACTGCTTCCAACTCCCTTATTCTGTTATTCAACCAATATAACAATAACTCTCGCAACCTCTCGTCATCAGTCGAACAAGCCACTGGATGGACTCCATCCCACTCTGGGTTCCTGAGGCTCATTGGCCAAACCAGGTCTTTGGGGCCTTATGAAAGAGGGTCAAAGTGGAGGCCAGTCTAATCTCCATGAGGAAGGTTTTCTAAAGGGAAGGAGCCACCATGGAGAAGGCCCTTCTTCTGGGTCCTGCCAGATGGACCTCCTTGTCAGGGCTCAGGCATCCACCCCCATTTAAATCATGAGCCTCGAGCCGCATCTCTGAGAGTTTAAAGAAGATTTATTAGGAGTGAACATGCCGGTGCTACCTGGGTGTAGCTGACTCTGAGACACATCATTCATTTCACCCTCGATCCTGGTCTTCCCCCACCCCCTGGATGTATATTCTCCAATGGGACACATCCATAGCCAAGAGTCATCAATCATGCTCTCCAGTAATAATCTTGCGCACCAGAAGCTTTGGCCGCCTAGCCATTATCTACGAACCATTTACGGAATGCACTACTTCTCCTACTCCCTTTCTGTTGGCAACTCTAAAAGACCAGACAAACATTTTTGAGTTGACACTCCTTAGGGGATGAGACCCCGCAATGTTCCTTGCCTCCGAGCTCTACTGAGTCAGGTAGACGTAACCGGGGAGACACGGTCCTTCAGATAAGCTTCTTCCTGTGGTTTAAAACTAGTTGAAGCAAGGCAACTTCCTCTCTTCTCCAAATCCTCAGCTCGCTTCTGTTTTGTGTTTGATTTGGAGCCACCTTGCCTGTCCAATTACCTTTCTCCCGCTGCACCAGAATTGGCACGGCTGTTATTCTAAGCCCATGGTTAAAAGGCAGACTCAGATATTAACCAATGGCAGCAGGCGAGCAGCAAACTGTCCACCCAATGGCAAAAATTTGCAGCATAATTGTGCAGCGGTGAGTTCTATGTATTTCCCCTACGAGGTTCATCTTCAGTAGTACAAGCTAATTAGAGCCATAACTAAAAGGCAAAGCTGTTTGAAAACGGTGCGGGCGCTCCCAAAAATGCTATGCCTGGTTTTTATGGTGCAGTTCTTTGGCCCCAACTCTTGTTGATCCTTATGCCTAATTCCGTGACCCATTAAAGCAAAATCCAGGAAGCCATCGCTCGGAGGTGAAACTCGCAATACATGGGAGCATTTGGAATATTTGGAAGCACTTGGACTACTGCATCCAGTTGGGTTACTATAATCTCTCCCCTCCCTTCGCCCAAAAATTTGAGACCCTAGAAAGAGTGCAGAGAAGAGCAACGAAGACGATAAGGGGTCCA
The DNA here is from genome assembly GCA_009733165.1 of Naja naja. Lineage (NCBI taxonomy): Eukaryota > Metazoa > Chordata > Lepidosauria > Squamata > Elapidae > Naja > Naja naja. The sequence goes on along the minus strand of CM019158.1, from coordinate 5,400,292 downwards.
GAGGCTGAACTGTACGATGAATGATTGAGAAGTCTACCGAAGAGCAGGATTAGGGGCAGTGGTGGGATTCAATTTTTTTTACTACTGGTTCTGTGGGTGTGGCTTGGTGGGCATGGCCATGTGACTGCCAAATCCTTGCTACCAGTTCACCCGATCCAGTGCAAACTGGCTGAATACCACACTGATTAAGGGTGCTATATTAGCAGTCTTTCAATATTTGAGGGTCAGCCTGCTCTCCAAAGCAATTGGGGGCAGGACAAGAAGAAATGGGGTGGAAATTAATCAAGGAGAGATTCAACCTGGAATTAAGGAGATGTTCTCTGACAATTAATCAGTGGAATAGCTCGCCTCCAGAAGATGTGGCTCAGCGATGGGATTCAAAAAATCGTACTACCGGTTCTGTGGGCATGGCTTGGTGGGCGTGGTGTGGCGTGGTGGGTGTGGCAGGGGAAGGATACTGCAAAATCCCCCTTCCCTCCCCAGCCCACTAACCTGCTTTCCAGCTCCGTTCTCCTGTGCAGGGCAACCAAAGAAGACCCAGCCAATCAGCTGGGACTCAATGGGAGGCAGAGAATAGATGGGGGCGGGGCCAATCAGAGGTGGTATTTGCCAGTTCTCTGAACTACTCAAAATTTCCGCTACCGGTTCTCCAGAACTGGTCAGAACCTGCTGAATACCACTTCAGATGTTGGTGCTCCAACACTGGAGGTTTTTAAAGAAAAGACTGGACAGCCATTTGCCCGGAATGGTGTTGGGTCTCCTGCTTGATCTGGGGGGGGTGGACTAGAAGACCTCCAAGGTCCCTTCCAGCCATATTATTCTATTGTTCTAAGTCCTGAAAGCGGTGAGGGTTGGGAAGGAGAAGGGTGAAAGAAAAAGCGATAGTGAGGCAAAAAAAACCACACAACACTACGTATCTCTTGAGAACGTTTTGTGCAATTCCATCATGATTGTTTGCACCCTGGACGCCATCTGGATTTTATGCAATTATTCCAGGCTGTTTTAAGCGTAATGGCTGCGGATAAAAATCAGCCGTGCAACTTTTCTTTGGCAGCTAAGATGAGGGGCTATGTCTGAAGAAAGGAAAGGAATAAATTATTTCAAAGCTGGAAAGAGGGCTGCAAATAGGTTTAAATATTCATCAGAGGAAAGGAGGGAATTTGAAAGCCACGATTCCCAATATTTTTTGGCTCCCAGGGGGAAGATAATGCCTCCTCACTACTACTTCATGTTTAAAAATTAACCTAGTTGGCAGCTGAATCTGACTTTAATGCTAATCACGAACAAGGCGTGTTGTCTGCAGTCCTTAAAAGCACAGGACTGAGGTTCCTCCAGCCACAGTTTAGATAGGCGTCCAATCCAGCCACTATTTCGTTTATCCAGCCCTGATTATTCAGAGAAAGGGTGAAGCAGTTTCAACAAAAATCAAGTGGATTTCGGCAAGCTCAAATTCAAATGGGCCAGTTCCTGCTTCCTAGGAATCTCTCCTCCAACAGGCTTTCTATCATTCAAAAGAAGTCAACATAGGACAGCTGGATGGAAGGAGAGCTGGGATGCATGAGTACATGGGCTTGTGTGCCCAATCACACGTGGCCAATAAAAGAATTCTATCTACCTTCGGTAAGCATAAGGCCATACCTGGAAACTGCATCCAGTTTTGGTCACCACATTACAAAAAAGATGTTGAGACTTTGGAAAAAGTGCAGAGAAGAGCAACTACGAGGATTAAAGGCCTGGAACCAAACATGAAGAACGGTTGCAGGATCTGGGCAGAGAAAAGAAGGACTGGGGTGACGTGATGGCAGTATTCTACTATTTGAGGATCTGCCCCAAAGAAGAGGGGGGTGGGGTCAACTTATTTTCCAAAGCACCAGAGGCCAAGGCAAGAAACAACAGATGGAAACTCATCAAGGAGAGAAGCAAACTGGAATTAAGGAGAAACTTCATAATAGTGAGGACAATTAACCAGTGGAACAGAAGTTGCCTTCAGAAAGTTGTGGGTGTGCCATCCCTGGAGGTATTTAAGAAGAAACTGGACAACCTCTTGTTTGAAATAATACAGGGTCTCCTGCTTGAGCAGGGGGCTGGACTAGAGGACCTCCAAGGTCCCTTGCAGCTCTATTCGGACAGTGTTGACAAGCTCTTGGAGAAATCAACAGGAACCCAGATTCAGCACCATGGAGAGCGAAAGGAGCCCAGACACATTTTCCGCAGGTCTGGCTTAGAAGAATTGATTTGATTCTGCGGTTCTGCAAGAGGAGACCTGTAGGAACTCCCCAAAACAGAACTTACATATACTTAAGAGCTAATACTCTGTGTTTGACCGGTTCTAGGCGCTATGGACCAATATCAAGCCAAGTTGGCTTATGCATTTTGCAAATTACTGAGTAATATTTCTACAGAGGAATTATTGAGTCTGTCATCTGCACCTCTATAACTGTCTGGTTTGGTTCTGCAACCCAACAGGACAGACACAGATTTCAGAGGATAATTAGGACTGCAGAAAAAAACCAACTGCTGCCAACCTGCCTTCCATGGAGAACCTGTATCCTGCATGAGTCAAAAAGAGGGCTGTGAAAATATCTACAGACCCCTCACATCCTGGATATAAAGTGTTTCAACTCCTTCTCTGAAAACAATGCAGTATGATGTAGTATGATTTGATGGCTTATTGTAACCTATGACTATTATTAAGTGTTGTACCTGATGATTCTCGACTCTTGACGAATGTATCTTTTCTTTTATGTACACTGAGAGCATTTGCACCAAGACAGATTCCTTGTGTGTCCAATCACACTTGGCCAATAAAGAATTCTATTCTATTCTATCTATCCCCAAATTCGTTCACTGCCTTCATCTGATATGGAGGGGGGGTGACATTTCTTTTGATAAATACTTTGATCTTGATCCCTTGGGCATGCTTCCTCGGGATTGAGGTTAGACATATTCACACTCACCAAAATGCAATCATGCAAGTGCTCATGCCACTTCCTTCCTCTGAAGTGCCCAGGGAATCATTTACAGCCTCTCCTAATTTTCTGCCAGAGAACTGTATTTTATCGTTCTCCTCGCACAACTCTGGGGGGAACACTTGACGCTGCCAGATGAAGTGTCTATTTTTAAGATGACTTCTGGCACTTTCCTTTTATTTTTACACACTTGCCTTTCTCGATCTCCTTCCCTCGCCAATTATCAGCATCGCAACCCGGGCTGATACAGAGGAGAAACAACTTTGAGATGTGAGATGAAGGCAAAAGACGAGAGAGACTTGGCATGGAATCCTTTCGAGAGGACTGCCCTCCCAGCTCTCTCCAGCTTCCATGGCCACCAAGCCTCCAACCTTCTCAGCAGCTTCCATGCCACTAAGAAGGAATGCTTCCCCTGTTGTTTCTGCCTCTTAGTTGCCATGTGAGGTTCCCCCACCTTCATCCTGAGAGCCAGGCTGATCTAACTATCTCCACTAACATCCATTTAGTTGGTGCGCCAAAAATGTTCGAAGTCGTACTGTGACAAATGCTAAGCCATCAGTAGAACTTCAGGATTACCTGTTTGCATTTGCACAATGTTTTTGAATTGTGAACTGATCACATGGGCTACATTCACAAAACATGCCAGGCCCTCTACAGGCACACAATCCATTTCCTAAACTGGTTAACCTCAGACAAAGACCACCATTCTAATATGTTCACTTTGTTACATTTTAGGCCAGGAAGGGGACCATGCAAAAGAAAATTTCAATCTGGAAGGTATCCACTCTGAGTCAGTGGCTCCCTTTTCCTGGAAGCTTTGTCCCACCCATCCAGCGTCCTTATAGGTCCATTGAGTTGGAAGGGACTTAGGAGATCTACTAGCTTGATCCCCAACCACCGCAGGGTTTTAGAATCAAGGTATTTTGGAGTCCCCCAAATCCCAGGGTATTAAACCTGAGTGCAGTGGTTCAAAATGCAGGATTGTAGGCGGACTCTGCCCACAGCCAGAAAGTTCGATTCTGAATGGCTCAAGGTTGACTCAGCCTTCCCTCCTTCCGAGGTTGGTAAAATGAGAACCCAGATTGTTGGGGACAATATACTAACTCTGTAAATCGCTTAGAGAGGGCTGTGAAGTGGCATCTAAGTCAAAGTGCTATTTCTATTGCTAAACTTTCTGCCCCCACCAGTGATAGAATCTATTCCAAATTGCGTAGTATGCCGACTCGTCTTTATTTTTCATCTCTAAGGTTAGCTTATCCATCTCAGCACATAGTAAAAAAATTGTTTATTACTTTGTCTTCACTCGGTATATCTGTTTCCTTCCAGTTCTGGGCAAATGCTATCTTTGCCACAGTAATAATATGTATAATCAAATATAGCTCGTCCTTATTGTATTTTTGTTTGTCATGACTCCTAATAGAAAGCATTCTGGGACATGATCTAGTTTAAAGCCCAACATTTCCTCCAACCTCTTCCCTGTCCTGAGCCAAAACTCTTGCGCTTTTCTGCAACTCCACCATGCATGATAATACATCCACCCATCCCTTTCTTATCCCTTTTCATTAATCTCCCTTTTTCCTCCTCTCTCGCTGTCCTCTCCTTCCTCAGCCTGCTGCTCCATTTCCCTTCCCCTCCCCATCAAGAGGAAACACAGAGCAGGAGCACACCGAGAAAAAGATCAGCAGTGGACCTGGCTGGATGGAAACAGCATGTAGTAAGCGGCTTGAAGGGGTGGAGAGAGGCAGCAGCAGCTAAGGATTGGATGCCTGCAGGAGAGATTTCAGTGCAGCTGCCTCTGAACGGCAACACGCCGCACCGCGATCGGAGCGTCTAGGAAGAGGGGAAGGAGTCATCGGCTCAGGCAGGGAGCCTTCCTGCCTCCGGACAACACAGAAGAGGAGGCCAGGGTGGGGAAGTGAAAAGTTGAAGGACCAAACTCTGCCCAGATAATCGGGATGAATCCAGTGCAGCCTGCCGTGGAGACTTGAGGAGTGTTGAGAGAGGACTGGTGCTGTGTGGAACTTCTGGGAAATTGGGCACCTGGCTGGAAACTCGACCCACAAGGTAAAACCAGAGGATGGTGCAGGTCCTTCTCCCCTTTCCTTGCAAATTTCACACCGGCAATCTCTTCTTGCACCAAGAACTCCAGTAGGCACCCCTGGAGAAGAACGGCCTGCCCTCTAGGGAAAGTTCATCCCACCTCTTGGAAGGTCTTTCTCCATCTTGCACCACTTCAGGCTAGGCCACCCCCTGATCTCCAAAAGGACGTGTTAAGAACTTCCCTCTTATGCTCCCAAGCTCATCTCCTTCCTGTTTCCTGGAAGTGGGCAACCCCTTGGGGAAAACCCACCTCGGCCACAATCTTCTCACCTGAACTGGGAAGACTGAGCAGGTGCTCCACCTTGGACAGACAGAAAAAGAAGAGAGGAATTAAGGAATTGGGGCACCCGGCTTGATCTTCCTGAAGATGTCCGATCAGGAGATCGATGACTATGAAGGGGACAACTTCTCCGACACTTCCCACACCATCCAAACTCTCCCACCTTACAACATGGAGGATCAGCTCCTGCCCATGGAGCGTCGTAGCACCTGTGGCTGTTGGGCGTGGACTTGCCTGGTGGGGGCAATGAACTCTTTGGCTTTTCTCCTGAACTTCCTTCTGATGGCCGCCATCTTTTCAGTGGTCCTTTTGCCCGCCATCGTCGTGGTCTACTTTGGATTCCAGTGTCACTCCCGGGTAAGTATCTTACCGCAAACTGAACTTTCTGTGGAGGAAGCCACTGATACAGAGGGATGTAAGACTTGTCTAGTGGATAGGAAAGGCTTGAATTTTGTCTGTTCTCAGAGGCATTGTCTGTATTTAGTTAAATCATCACACATGCTGGATTTGATGGTCCCATGCTTCGTCCCATGGAACGCTGATGCATTTATTGTTAGGTTTCTAGTCTTCATGACCTCAAGGAGATCTACGTAGTGTTTCCTTCCCTTATTTTTCACTGCAGGAGCGATGAGGTAGGTTGAGCTGAGAGAGTGACTAGTCCAAAGTCAGCCAGGAAGCTTCGTAGCTAAGGGACAGAACGGAGGCTGGAGTTCCTCAGTCCTTGCCCAACCCTTTAATCGCTCTGCCATCATGGGATATGTGGTCCTTCGTTGGATGGCAAGCACCCTAAGGTAGCTTCAAGGCAAGGGATGCTTCAATGCAATTGATGCTTGACCCACAAAATCTGACCCAAATGGCACTGTTGCCTGTAGTTTTATTTTCACGTACAACCAAGTTGACCCTTGTTAAGGAAAGGGGAGGGTAGAGACCCAAAGGCTGCTGACTTCCTCAAGTGTCAGGGAGTTCCTTTGTTGGCTTCGTTTCATTGTGAAGAGAAAGAATGCCGTCTGTTGACAGACAGTTGATGGGGCATGATGCTCTTACAAGAAAATTACATTTCTCACCTTGCAACTATTGTTCCTTGCTATAATCTTCACCCTTTAAGTCTTTGCGAGACTTCTCTTCTGAGAGGATACTTAATGTATGAATGCTGGTGTGCGTATTTGGACAGCCATGTATGAATGTGCAAAATACTCTTCTTAAAACAGAAGTCCGACTTGAACAAGGATCTTAGTCTAAAGGAACACCCTTTTCTTTGGCTCTCAGACTGTCAGCAAAGACCCCTCCTCTTCTCAACTGCTCGTTCCTCCTCTGACTAACCCGTTACAAGAAGTAACATGTTGAAAATCACTAAAGAGAGAGCCAACCTAGAACTAAGGAGAAATTTCCTGACAGTGAGAACAATTAACCAGACTTGCCTTCACGAACTTGTGGGTTGCTCCAACACTGGAGGTCTTTAAGAAGAGATTGGACAACCATTTGCCCAGAAGGGTATAGGATCTCCTGCTTAAGTAGGAAGGTTTGACTAGAAGATCTCTAAGGTCCCTTCTAACCTTGTCATTCTATCCTTGAATACAAAAGGAGCTCTTTGCAAAATCCAGGCTGTTCTTCCTCACCCTGCAAGGGAGGGGAAAGCATTTGTTGGAAAACTAGTAGCCACCAGTCATTAATACCCCAAGAAAGGGACCAATGAAGCTTACAGCATCTGCTTCCCCAATTTCCAAGTATGAGGAATTCTAGCATTCCTAGCGAGCATAGCCATTGCCCTCTCTTGACCGCAAGAAGGTAAGAAGTTGAGAATGAGGGCAATATACTGTAATCTTGAAAATAATCCATGACTTTCATTGACTTTCTGAATCCCATCCTGTTTAAAAAGCCAACTTGATCAGGCTCGTTTTCGGATTCAACCTGCTGAGAGTTGCTCCAGCTGCCTCTAAACACAACGTTCTAAGGAGCAAGCTCAACTAACTAGCTGGGTTACTCACAAGGTAGGCATTGAAGCAAAGGTTGGAGTCAGTAACTTGTGATTCAGCACACGGTGGGAGCCCAGCTTTAGGTCTATATATCTTCTGAACCAGCCTCTCACATCCAACCACATGGATGTTCCTTTGAACATGGACGCTGGACACCACGTGAACTTAGCAACTGCAAAAGCTGCAGCATGGGAAGGATTCCAGAAATCCTCCGGCTCATTTCCAGTTCTTCTGAAAAGGAGATAAATAATAGGAAGCACCCAAGGTTTGATTAGAAGGGTGTCCACTGGCTCACTTTAGCGACATAGGAAAATGTGATCAGCCCAGCAATTTTGATATTGTCAGGGACAAAAAAAATCAGTCCTGAAAAAAAGACGGTAAACATACAGCAAGTCAAAAGGCCTGAAGACCGTTTAGGAGCTTTAGTGAGTTATCTTGCCAGCCCTGAAGTCAGACAGACAGATTAACAGAGTTGGAAGGGACCTTGTGGGTCATCTAGTCCAACCCCCCACCCAAGCAGGAGACTGTACACCATTTCTGACAGATGGCAGTCCAGTCTCTTCTTAAAAGCCTCCAGTGATGAAGCTCCGACAACTTCTGAAGGCAACTTCTGTTCCATGGGTTGATTGTTCTCACTGTCAGAAAATTTCTCCTTATTTCCAGGTTGAATCTCTCTTTGTTCAGTTTCCATCCATTATTCCTTGCCTGGCCTTCGGGTGCTTTGAAAAATAGCTTGACCCCTTCCTCCTCTCTGTGGCAGCCCCTCAAATATTGGAAGACTGCTCTCCTGTCTCCCCTGGTCCTTCTCTTCCCCAGACTAGCCATGCCCAGTTCCTGCAACCGTCCATCGTATGTTTTAATCTCCAGTCCCCTCATCATCCTGGTTGCTCTCCTCTCCCCTCTTTCTAGAGTCTCAACATCTCAACATTTCTAAGCTGAATCTCTCCTTGTTCAGTTTCCATCCATTCTTCCTTGTCTGGCCTACAGGTGCTTTGAAAAATAGTTTGACCCCCTCCTCCTCTCTGTGGCAGCCCCTCAAATATTGGAAGGCTGCTCTCCTGTCTCCCCTGGTCCTTCTCTTCCCTAGACTAGCCAGGCCCAGTTCCTGCAACCGTTCTTCATATGTTTTAGTCTCCAGTCCCCTAATCATCCTGGTTGCTCTTATCTGCACTCTTTCTAGAGTCTCAACATCTTTTTTTTAGTGTGGTGACCAAAACTGGATGCAGTACTCTAGGTGTGGCCTTACTAAGGCTTTACAGAGTGGTATTAGTGCCTCACTTGATCTCGATTGTATCCCTCTGTTAATGCAATTTAGGATTGCATTGACCATCTTGTTCAATGCAGGCACTGCAAAGCAAGATGTAAAACTGTGTTTTCCTCACTTGAAGCTATAATTACACTCAAAGTCTATTTGGAGAACAAACATGACTTTTGGCAATTTTAAGAATAAATCTGTGCAGGATTTTTCCCCCTTCCTTTTCTTCTTTTTTTTCCCTCTTCTCCTCTTCTGGGATGCTGTCCAGTCTAGCCAACAGCTGTGGGGTCTCCCTTCAAGTGGCTTTCTTTAAAAATCCTCTAGCTAATCAGATTTCGGAGATGGGATTCATCTGTTCAAGAATTCTAACTGCTTGGATATTTTTCTCCCAAGAGTTAGTTGAAATCTGCTTCTTTGCCCTCTCTGTTCTTTCACTCTAGTGTTAACCTTCCTGGAATCTTAAGAATTCTGTAAATGGATAAATAAATATCGCTTGGTTTGGGCTAAACTGCAGCTATCTGCAAATGAGAAGGAATGAAAACAAGACCTTGGAAGGTGGAATAAGAACCCGCTGGAGAACAAGAATTACAAGGATCCAGGAGAAAAGTTGAACTTGCTACACAGATAATTTTGTGTCCCGTCAAGGCCTCTGTCACTCAAAAAGCTTCCACTGATGTATATATACAGTCTTACAAATGGATTATAGTCTGCCTGCAATACTAAGGAAAAACAGCTTTGTGTTATCAGTTTTGGGGTAGGAAACAGAGCAGGGAGGAATTCAAGTTATTGCACTATGCGTCTCTTTAAGAAAACACACACTGATCTCAATTTCCTCTTCAGTAACTACAATCGAAATAAATTCCAGATCTTCATTGACAGGAGCTTTCTTTCCAACCTTGGCTCCTCCAGAATTTTTGTCTAATTGTAACACTATTTTCTATTTTCTCCCGGCCTCCCTTCTGCTTCTTAGCTTCTGTCTGTATTTGCCGACACGGACTGAATTCCATTTAATGTCTTTTTAATTAAAGGTTTCCCTACCCTACCACCGTCAGTCTGCAGGATTTATCTGCCAAATTAAAGAGGAGGAGGAGGGGGAAACAGGGTGGGGAAGGTCAGTAAAAAAAACACAAGAGGGGGGGAGAAATTCTGAATCAATGTTATCCATGACTTCAGCGTGGAGGTTTGGGTTCAGACAGTCCTGACCAACCCTTGATTCATTCTGATTGACAAACTCATTTTCTTCTAATTAAGTATTCTGCAGATCGACTGCCAAGATAGTGTGCGTATGTGCCATTAGGGACAAAACGTACTCAAAAGGCATTTCATTGAGTCTCTTCTTTTGCATCCCTACTTAGGAAGTTTGAGCTTTATCAACCTTGCTTGCAGAAGTTTCCCCCCCTCCTCTTTAAAAAAAGAGGCTTTTTCTGAGTCAGGAATTCAGAAAAGGGCAATGGGAGATGATCAGGAAAGGGCACTGAAAAACCTCGGAGAGATGGGAGAATGTGTCTTGGATATCTGAGGCTGAACCACAGGGAAAAGGATTTAGCCTTTTATAAAAAGGCCAGTGAGAAGGGGTTTTGTTGTTGTTGGGAGAAGGGACTTTCTCTAACAGGAAGAACAATACAAAAATGGGACTGATTCATCATGGGAAATGTCATGGAAAGGCAAAATGTCTAGGTTGGAAAATGGAGACATTCCTTCAAGATTCCCTTATCAGGCATTCCTGGACAAAGGGCCAATCAAGGAGCAAAAATCAGGAGCTGTCCATGGTCTTGAAGTGTTGAAAAAATACTTTGCCTATCTATCTATCTATCTATCTATCTATCTATCTATCTATCTATCTATCATCTATCTATCTATCATCTATCTAGTTAGAGTGCTGTACTGCAGGCCACGCCTGCTCACTGTCGACTGCCTGCAATTTGGCAGTTCAAAACTCACCAGGCTCAAGGCTGATTCAGCCTTCTGTCCTTCCGAGGTGGGTAAAATGAGGACCCAGATTGTTGGGGGCAAAAGGCCGACTCTGTAAACCACTTAGAGAGGGCTTTAAAGCACTGTAAAGCAGTATATAAGTGCTATTGCTATCTATCTATCTATCTATCTATCTATCTATCTATCTATCTATCTATATCCATCTCTCTCTTTCTCTCTCTCTCTCTCATCTCTCTATCTCTGTCTCTCTATCTATATGTATCCATCCATCCATCCATCCATCTATCTCTGTCTCTCTATCTATATCTATCCATCTATCCATCTCTCTCTCCATCTCTCAATCTATCTCACCAGCAAGTGACCCTGGGTCATGTACATCAAAACAAACAATAAATATCTAAAATTACTGCCATTAACTAATATGAAGAGCATAATAAACAGGAATAATAGGCAGAGAATGCTACTATTTAATGGAGCCACCACACTATTTCGTCCATCCCCTGGGTCCCCAGGCCTGCTGGCATAACCCTGTCTTGAGGGACCTTCAGACGCTTAGAAGCAATGAGACCATCCTCTCTTGGGTGGCAGGGAGGAGATTCCACACCAGCAGAAGAGGCAGGCCACTCAATCTATATCGCCCCAGATGACGGGACCCACAGCGTGCCCATTCGGTGAGATCTGATGGAACCAGCTGATGACATCCTTTGCTTTCTCTGGCTCCCAATTACGTTTCAATTGATCGAAGAGCAGGAGCCCCAGTGGCGGTTCAAACCAGCTTAATTAAAGGGGGCCATTAAAATACTAAATCAATCCTGGATTGTAACTTTGTTCTCTAAACGACCTCTCTGGAATCGATGGTGATGCTTGCAAACCAGTGGCTGTCCCCTGCTCAAAGCTGAGCCCTGTTTGAGATGAGTAGCAAACAAAAATCTATCCCACCCACCCATCCCAGGAGACGCCAGATGGTTATTTCCCTTTCTGTAGTGGCAAACAGACCATCAAAGAGGTAAATGACACCTCTGGGTATTCAAGGGTGTTGTTCGCTAATGGCTCCCCAGGATCTGTCAGGTTTTGAGGCCAGCCGTTCCCGCAGAGCAGCGACAGATCGGATGCTGCTACGCACTGAATATGGGCAGCCGTTATGCAAGCAGGATATAGTCTGTAAAGTCACTCAGCCATCTCTTGCAGATGGGACTCTAGGGAATGCAAAGCCGAGGCAAACTCCCTTCCCCATTACTCAGCTTACGTTTCCTTGGCCAACCGGGAATGAAACGAAAAAACTTTGCATCTCTATTTGCCCACATTAGAAAAAAAATGTTAGTACCAACCTGCCTTCCATGGAGGACCTGTATATACTGCATGAGTCAAAAAGAGGGCTGTGAAAATATGTACAGACCCCTCACATCCTGGACATAAACTGTTTCAACTCCCACCCTCAAAATGACACTATAGAGCCCTGCACACCAGAACAACTAGACACAAGGGGAGTTTTTTCCCAAACGCCATCACTCTACTAAACAAATAATTCCCTCAACAGTCAAACTACTTAGTAAAACTGTATTACTATTAATCTTCTAATCACTTCTATCGCTCATCCCCTCCCACTTGTATGACTGTAACTTTGTCGCTTGTATCCTTACAATTTATATTGACTGTTTCCTAGTATGATTTGATGGCTTATTGTACCCCATGACTATCACTAACTGTCGTACCTTATGATTCTTGATGAATGTATCTTTTCTTTTATATATACTGAGAGTATTTGCACCAAGACAAATTCCTTGTGTGTCCAATCACACTTGGCCAATAAAGAATTCTATCTATCTATGTTAGAACCCCCAGTTACTCTCAACAGACTGTTGGAAGGTTAAAGAAAACCTTCCGGGATGGGAAAATTCTTCCTGGTGCTGTGGAACTACAACTCCCAGCATCCCTCTTCCTAAGGACCATTCCTACGTCAGTCCTATACAGATGTCCCAAAGAGGCTTTTTCAAGAGGCAACTGGACTTTCTTGTTTGTCTCTTTTGAAGGCGTTTCGCTTCTTATCCAAGAAGCTTCTTCAGCTGTGACTGGATAGTGGAATAGACTAACCCACTATCCTGTCAGAGCTGAGGAAGCTTCTTGGATGAGAAGGGAAATGTCTTCGAAAAAAACCTGGTTGTCTGAGAATCTCCAGAGACATTTCTCACTGTCAGGAAATTCCTCCTCAGTTCCAGGTTTGCTTCTCTCCTTGGTTAGTTTCCATCTGTTGCTTTCTCTCAGGTGCTCTGGAGAACAGCTTGACTCCCTCTTCTCTGAGGCAGCCCCTCCAATAATGGAAGACTGCTATCGTGTCACCCAGGGGTGGAATTCAAATTTCTTAACAACCGATTCTGTGGGGCGTGGCCTAATTTGTGGGTGCGACTTGCTGGTCATGTGACTGGCTGGGTGTGGCTTTTATGTAAATATTATGAACATTTTTGTAAACATTGAATTTTTTTTCTCTAAAAAAAGCAACTTTTACCCCAAATCAGGCAAAGCAGGCAGGCAGATTGAGTTGCTCGCAGAATCACAGACTCACTCAGAGATCTACCATTCTGCCATCGGCTACCTGAGTCTGCACTGAAAAATAGAAGCTTCAGTCCTAAGGAAGGTTCAGCTCTGCTTTTGATTAGCTAGAAAGCAAGAAATCCAACCATTTCCTGCTTTCCAGCTAATCTAAATCCCCCCGGCACAAAAGAACAGCTGATGGTCGGGGGGGGAAAAAAAAGGAAAAATAGCAACTTACCAAATGCAGGCAAGTTTGATGGCGCACATGCCAGGTAAGGAGTAAGTGGGTGGGGCCGGGCGGGGCCAGCCAGTGGTGCAATTTGCTGGTTCTCCGAACTGCACAGAAGCGTAACAACCGGTTCTATAGAACCGGTCCAACCAGGTAGAATCCCACCCCTGGTGTCACCCCTAGTCCTTCTCTTCATTAGACTAAACATATCCAATTCCTGCAACCGTTCATCCTATGTTTAGTCCCCAGCCCCCTAATCATCTTTGTTTCTCTTCTCTGCGCTCTTTCTAGAGTCTCAACATCTTTTTTGGTATCATGGCGACCAGAACTGGACACAGTATTCTAAGTGTGGTCAATCCAATCCAATCCAGTCCCAAAAATTGAGTAGCCAGGTTCTGGTACAAAGCAGCCACGGCCAGTTCAGTTTGGAAGTTCCTTTTCCTCCTTAAAGGGCCAAACGACTGGATACATCTATCGAGTCTCTTCATCGGTTCACCTCTAAATAGGTTCAGTTGGTCTTCCAGCTGTCACCAAAACCCCTTTGCTCATGGGACAAGAATGGATTTAAGGATCACAAAGGTGTAGATCTTCAGAAGCTCCTGTTTCTTAAGAGCAACAGGCTCCCATCTTTCCTTAAGGAAAAAGGGAACTGGGAACTTCTGAAGCAGCTCATGATTTAATTTCCCCGTTCTCTCTCTCTCTCTCTCTCTCTCTCCCATCTCACATCCCTGCAGAAATTAGCTCAGGGGTTTCTTAATCTGGGCAAACGTTCCGCTCATCTCCCTTGAGTTGTTTATTACTGTTCATCACCACATATTAAAGAACAATCAAACTCTCCTGGATTTTATAGGCCCTAATTACCTGCCAGAAGAACTGCAGGAAATTCCCACCATTTTATCACAGTTCTAAAAAAGAAAGAAAGAAATTAAAAAAAACCTCGCTGCAATGAGAAGATAAGCAAAGCAACAGAAGCCGTGAGGTATTGGAAATCCTACAAAGCAACTTGGAATTGGAATGAGCTTAGAAAGTAGGCAATTAAAAGAGAAGGCAGCATGATTGAGATTCAGCTAAGTAGGAATGTAGGGGATGTGGAGTTAGAAGTCTTGCAAACCTTTAGGTCTTTTTTTTACCAATATTGCTAAATTGTCAGAGATGTCAACTTTGGCAAAGGTATTTCTTCCCTTCAGCTCTTCCCCTTTCCAGCTAGCTAAAGTGGCAGCCATGACATCTCGTGGCAGTGAGTTCCACCGTCGAACCACGTGTAAACTCACTGTCCTATGATGTCAGGGCTACTGCTTTAGGCACCTGGGGAAGACAAGAGCTGAAGAAGAGGTCTGCAGGGTGGGTTTCCCCCCAGGGAAAGCTGGCTTGCTGTACCCACTCTGAATTATCGGTGTCCTTAGCAAAGCAACAGCCATCATAACAAAGTCAAATTATAAGTCCCCTTAATACAAATCTAGACTTTTTGACTGATTTGACAGATATCAAAATATCTGGGTCTGACAACTAAAGTTACTAAATTCTTATTTTGTGAGCACGTTGTCAGGATTCCGGCAGTTACCCCCATTTAAATCATGAGTCTCGAGCCAAACATCCAAAACTTCAAAAGGATTTATTGGGAGTTTACATGTCCGGCACTGCCTGGGTGTAGCCAACTCTGAGACACCTAATTCATTGTCACCCTTGACCCTGGTTTTTATTTTATTTTATTTATTTTTATTTTTATTCATATTTATATCCCGCCCTTCTCTGGAGACTCAGGGCGGCTTACAATTTTTGGGATACAACCCAATGCGCTCAGCAATAGCCTTCCTTCCATTGTATATGCCTGCTTATTACTAAGCGGCATTTTTACAAAGTCAGCTTATTGCCCCCAACAATCTTGGCTCCTCAGTTTACCTACCCCGAGAGGATGGAAGGCTGAGTCAACCTTGACTCATTCCCTGGGTGTATCATAATTCATATTCTCCAATGGGGCACATCCATAGCCATGAGTCATCAATCATGCTCTCCAGTTAGAATTTTGCCCGACAGAAACTTCAGTCACCTTGTTACTATCTTTGAAAACATTTATGGAATGCAGTTTTGGTTTTGCAAGCTGCTGCACTGCTCCCCCCTCCCTTTCGGTTGGCAGCTCTAAAAAGATCAGAGAAATATTTTATGAGTTGACACACATACCACTGACCTTTTTGCAAGATGGATCTCTTTTGGCCTGGATGACCTCTCTCCGGCTGCTGGATATTTTTTCATGTCAAGTTGTACTTCTTCTGTGTCCGGTATCCCCCTCCTGAAAAGCATCAAGAGGGAAAAAAAGGAAATGCAATGCCCTCCTTTTTCCATTCACTCCTAGGTTTCACATTTCTTTGGCCATTTAAAGTATCCTTTCCCCAAAAGATGATATAAAATTTTTTGAATCGAAGGCAAAAAAGGCAGAAGCAGTTAGAACGCCTCTTGCTGGAGTTGAGAAAAATAAATTGCACCTTGGCATAACAGGGAACATTGAAAAGGTGGCATGGCTCACAGCATTTATACCTTGATGGCTTGAACACCTGTATTTATAGGATGCTACTAGCATTATTCATCCTGATCTAGCATCTATGTATCTATAGAAAATGGAAAAAATCAGAGACCTAGCCTCAAAAGGTAGAAAAACAATGTATTACATATTGCTCAAAACTAACAACGGCTCAAACCAGGTAACTTGTAGTACTTTGAATTAGGCCCGAGCATCTTACAGAAATCATGGGTTATTCCACTGAACCAACTAACATTGATCATTAAGCAAGCAGGGTGAAAAAAACCTTTGGGACAAAGATACCATGAAGTGGAATGAAATGGGCATTTAAATATTAAAATGAAGACCCAGATTATTGGGGGCAAGATGCTGACTCTGTAAACCACTTAGAGAAAGCTGTAAAGCACTAAGAAGCGGTATATAAGTCTAAGTGCTATCGATATTAAATCAAATCCCATTCCTTGCAAGATAAGGGCTCTTATCTTGGTGGGGGACAATACTGAAATCTGACGTTTATATCCTATGACCAAGATTCAAAGCCTCCAGTCTCACCCCTAGATCTGTTGCTTATTGAGATGGGGGTTCAAGTAAAGCCCTTTTTATTCAACCCCAGATTTCTTAAACGGTTCCTGGGTTCTTGCTGGGTCAGTCCAATTTTTAATTCAAGACAATAATTGGGCTGTTGGCTTCTGAAAGCTTAATATTGGCCTTAATATTATTATTGCAGTCCATTTTGCTAAGCCTTAACATTTTATTTTGTTTTCCCTCTCCAGAGAAATGCTGATAGACTGTTAAATTAATCAATCCATCAAGACAAAAAGCTGAAAGAAAGCAAAAAAAATTAGATGTTTTCTCTTGAAAATTGTTAAAGCTCAAAGAATTCTGGCTTTGTCTGGCCTGTATCCAGCCACCTTCTAAAACAAACCTTGGCTTAATGCACAGTGAAAACCCTTCCAGTGTAGAGTGTTAAACAAGCCCCCAAGACCAAAATGAGTTTTCTCTGAAAATATAAGCTAAAAATCTGGCCATTCCTGATAATTAGGGAAGCCAGAAAGATATTATTTCTGTTTTATATAGCCAATCGATCGAGGACAGCAAACCAAAATGGATATATGGGAGTTTAAGAAACAGCACTGATTTTTTTTTTTAAATGTCTTGAATTTCCCAAGCTGTAAATGGGAATGAAAAATTCAACACAGGAGAACCCAGTCCCTCGATCTACGACCCCGACTGAGCCCAACATTTCTGTGGCTGAGTGAGACGTTCGCTAAGTGAGTTATGTCTCCTTTTATGAATTTTCTTGCCGCAGTTGTTAAATGATCCTCGCTGTTGTTAAGTTAGTCACCCAGTCGTTAAGTGAATCTGGCTTCCCCGCTGACTTCGCTTGTCAGAATGTTGCCAAAGGGGAATTCATGTGACTCCAGGGACACTGCGACCATTGTAAGTACCAGTCAGTTGCCAAGCGCCTGAATTTTGATCACCTGACTGCAATGGTCGTAAGGGTGAAAAGCTGTCATAAGCCAGTGTTGTGGTTCGCCGGCAGCCTGTGCAGACGGCAGCGGAATCAGACAGTGGGGAAGAACAGGGACCAGTCTGGGAGTCTGGAGAGGACACAGATGAGGGTCCTGCATCCAATGCAGGGATGGGGCCAGGACCATCTGGGTGTGGGGTGCTGCCTTCGGAGCCTTCGGAGTCTGGCAGCAGCGAGGCAGAAGAACAAGGGGAGCCTGTTCCCAGTGCGCGTGTGTGCAGAGCTGCTAGAAGGCGAGAGCAGCTGAAGCAGAAGGGGAGACTTGGGAGTAAGGCTGGGAAGTGATTGCCTCTCCCATCAGGTATAAAGGACAGGCAAAGGTAGAGAAACCTTTGCAGGAAGCAACGTCATTTGTTCTGTTCGGATTAAACCTTGAAACTTGTGTGTGGCATTTGTACTTCGGTTGGTTTTTTACAGTTCATTTGGCACTCCAGTTGCTGGCAGCAATTCAAAGGAGAGAAAGGTGGGTGCTGATCTCGAGGGACTGTTTGGGACTCATTACCGGCTGGGAATGAACGTAATTCCCAGCGTTGAAATAAAGCAAGAGTTCTTTGGACTAAGCGTGTGCTCAATTGCAGTCTCAGGAAGCCTTGGTCAGAACAGCCAGTACCATTGTAACTTCAAACAGTCACTGAACAAACCGTTGTAAGTCGAGGACTGGCTAAACATTAGGCTGCTGCTTTTGTGTCAATGTGATACAGCGCTCCGACCCTTTAAAAAAAACAGGGGAGAGAATTCGAAGCCTCAGACTTTGCGTCCAATGTTCCATTCTGGCTTTTTCTCTTCTTCTGCCTTCTTCTCTCCTCCCCCTTTTCGCTCTCCTGTTTTCCTTTTGGCAACGTGAAAGTCCATTGTCACCAAATGGGCATTTTAACATGACAAGAGAGCTGATTGAATGGGATGGGAACTGGCCATATAAATGTAAATACAACTGAATCGAGATTGCTTTTTTTTTTTGCTTTTGGGCTCCCCGAGGCTTCGGCCTGGGCTTTTCATCTTAGAAAACATGATTTCAGCCTGAAGAAAATCGATCTGGACCATCTGCTCTTCTTGGGACCAATTCAATGAGACTGCCAAGATAAATATATAGATTTTTCTCCAGATTGTAGGATCAGAAAAGCTAACACGTTTAGTTGGGGGAGCTTCCTGGTGTTAAGTGGGCCAGTTGTAGAGAGGGGGAAACACAGAAGTGGTCTTCAGCCGGTAGCGGAAATTTTGAGTCATTTGGAGAACCGGCCAATACCACCTCTGACTGACCCCACCCCCATCTCTTCTGATCGGCTGGGTCATCTTTGGTTGCCCTGCACAGGAGAATGGAGCTGGAAAGCAGGTTAGTGGGGTGGGGAGGGAAGTGGGTTTTTTTTGCAGTAACCTTCCCCTGCCACGCCCACCAAGCCACGCCCACTAAGCCACAGCACACCCACCAAGTCACACCCACAGAACCGGTAGTAAAAAATTTTGAATCCCACCACTGGTTCCCATATCTCAGGGGCTGCCCCAAAGAAGAGGGAGTCAAGCTATTCTCCAAAGAACCTGAAGGCAGGACAAGAAGCCATGGGTGGAAACTATTTTTATTTATTTATTATTTATTTATTTGTTTGTTTGTCAAACACGCACAAGATAGCAGGTATAAGTATAAACGTGAACATGAACAAAGGAAGTAAATACAGATGAATGGGGACAGTAATAACAGTAACTAATCAAGGAGAGAAGCAACTTAGAACGAAGGAGGAATTTCCTGACAGTTAAAACAATTAATCAGCAGAACAACTGGCCTCCAGAAGTTGTGAATGCTCCAACACTGGAAGTTTTTTAAAAAGATTGTTGGATAACCCTTTGTCTGAAATGGTATAGGGTTTCCTGCCTAAACAGGGGGTTGGACTAGAAGACCTCCAAGGTCCCTTCCAACTCTGTTATTCTATCCTATTCCTATTCTTATTCTTATTCCTATTGTTATTGCTACTGCTATTCTATTCTACTCTACTCTACTCTTCTATTCTACTCTACTCTGCTATTCTATTCTCTTCTATTCTCTATTCTTCTATTCTCTCTCTTTTTTTAATTCATATTTATATGCCGCCCTTCTCCGAAGACTCAGGGCAGCTTACAATTTTTGGGATACAACCCAGTGTGCTCAGCAATAGCCTTCCTTCCATTGTATATGCCTGCTTATTACTAAGCGCATTTTACAAGTCAGCTTATTGCCCCCAACAATCTTGGGTCCTCAATTTACCTACCCCGAGAGGATGGAAGGCTGAGTCAACCTTGACTCTTCTACTCTACTCTACTCTACTCTACTCTACTCTACTCTTCTATTCTACTCTACTCTACTATTCTATTCCCACTGCCTGTGACTCGTTTCCTCTCCTCTTCGCAGGTGCTCCACTCCACCGCCTACTACTGCCAGACCATCCTGGACGACAACAGCTCTTCGGCTTTGATCATCCTGGGCTTCGTCATCATGTCTCCCCTCATCGTGGTCTCCATGGCTCTCTACTGCAGCCTGGCCCGCCGCCTCCATCTCTTCCTCTGCTTCCAGCCGTGCGCCCGGGCCGTGTACAAAGGCGTGAAGTGGCGGTGGTACGAAGAAGGGGGGCTCTGCGGGTGCGCGAAGGAGTGGAACCACCAAGTCAAGGCTTGGGTCTGAGCTGCTCCTCCCAGCCTCTCCGTGCAGTTTGGTTAGTTTCAGTGGGGCGGTGGGGGCACCAAGGAAGAGCAGTGATAGTAACCCACTGCCATGTTTTCCCACTCCCACCCCTCCGCAGGCTCTTTGCGCTCAGGAGTAGCCGGGCTAAAAGGCCTCCCTGGTTTTCAAGGCAGCTTTGGGCTACATAATCCCACTGGGGTGTGTCTGTTATTTGAGCTGCACAATGCGGCGGGGCCAAAGCAGTGGTGGGTGGGGCCAGAGCCCAAGTGTGTGGTGCGGGGAAACGACACTCCATTCCCACCTAATACACTTCACTGGTTCATGCGATGACTTCGAGTCTCTGGCTTGGTTTTTCTAGCAAACTTCGCTTACTTTGTGATTCGTACATTTTGGGTGAGTATTGGCTCAAGGTGTGCCGCAAATCCAGGAAATGGATGAATTCAGGATAAGGTAGATAATATCCCCTGGGTTGCAACCATCCTCAATTTCATGTCCTTGTTTGCAGGTTGATGAATTTTTCAATATGTTTTTTTTTTTAATTAAGAGGGAGTTAGTTGCCTCTTAAAAACGCTGAACGTCAATTAGCAGTCTGAAGATGTGGCGAAAATGCTTCACCCTCACAAAGAGGGCAACATTTGTGACTCTGAGGTGTCTTTAAGGCTCCCTCAGATGGAAAATATCCAAGGAGGTACAGTTCATACCTTCACTGAAAAATATCTGGGAACTTGGCCCTTTTGTCTGCTTGAATGGTAGGCGAGGGATGACCCCACTTCCATAAGCAAACTTTTGGCCACACATTCAGGACCAAAAGATTCTCTGGGTAATTTTATTTTCTGCAAAAGCAATTCCCTTGTCAACTAAAAAAATACTTCTTTGGTCTTTTTAGTTGCCAGCAGAAAGGGAGTGGAGAAAGTAGTGCATTCCGTAAATGCTTCAGATAATTGCTAGGCGGCCGAAGCTGTTGGCGTGCAAGATTATTACTGGAGAGCATGATTGGTGACTCTTGGCTATGGATGTGTCCCATTGGAGAATATACATCCAGGGGGTGGGGGGAAGACTAGGGTCAAGGGGGAAATGAATGATGTGTCTTAGTGCAGCTGCACCCAGGTAACGCCGACATGGTCACTCCTAATAAATCTTTTTTTTCCTCTGAGAGATGCAGCTAGAGACTCATGATTTCAATGGGGGTGGATTTGTCGGAGCCCTGACAAAAGTTCAGGGCTCCGGCTATGCTACTGGTTAATAGCAGGCACACACAAAAATATCTCTGGCTTCCTCACTGCCCCTAAGAACAGCACAGGGGGAAAAGTCAGTAGGCTTTAATCCAAAGATTTATCCCGATTAGCAAAAGTTGCCCCACCCTCAAGCCCTCCGTCAGCCACAGCAGCTTCCATGCTTCGCTGTGTGGGGTGCTGGGGCCACATCCAACCAGTTTTCGTGGCTTCCGGCTGATTTTGATGTGCAGCCCATGAATGCAGGGAGGACTGGTTCAATGGCAGCAAGCCAGGGACATGACACGCCACCTTCTGCACTCCCAGATCTCTAAGCACATCGCGATTCAGGTAGTTGAAAAGCGCCCAAACATTCCTCCGATCGCTGAGCCAGCTGCAATTTTTTGCTTGGCAGTGCAGCTGTGCCCTCACCAATGTCTCATCGCTATCCTTAAAAATGGGAATGGGGTGCAATGGATGAGATTTCTGAAGCCCATTGTCAGGATTCCGGCAGTTACCCCCAATTAAATCATGAGTCTCGAGCCAAACTTCCAAAACTTCAAAAGGATTTATTGGGAGTTAACATGTCCGGCACTGCCTGGGTGTAGCCAACTCTGAGATGCATCATTCATTGTCACCCTTGACGCTGGTTTCCCCCCACCCCCTGGGTGTATTGTAATTCATATTCTCCAATGGGGCACATCCATAGCCAAGAGTCATCAATCACGTTCTCCAGTTAGAATTTTGCTTGGCAGAAACTACAGTCACCTGGTTACTATCTTTGAAAAACTATTTATGGAATGCACTTTCGGTTTTGCAAGCTGCCCCACTGCTCCCCCTCCCTTTCTGTTGGCAACTCTAAAAAGACCATATAAATATTTTATGAGTTGACACCTGTCATTGTTGGGCAAAGAGCTGCGCCCTGTAACACACCGATTGTGAGCTCCGTGGAGTGGTGTTTCTGGCTACTCTTCTTCCTGTCCTGTGTAACTCTTCCAGCTGCTGTTGTGTATCAGTATTGTGGGGACACCACAGACGATCCCCGATGCTCTTCTGCTGTCTAGCTAGATATTAAAGATTCTTTTAAAATATGCATGTCCATCATCTCTTTTCTGCTCCCTTTCGGGAAATGTGTCTTCTGAACTGCTTAACAGTACAGGAGCACCTGGCAAGTGTTTTGTGACTGGCCACTGTCAACACAATCTTTGTCACTGCCTCCCGTTTCAGCAATACATTTATTTACAGTATTTAACTACTTTTTTTCCCACCGCTTGCTTCCTTAAGCGCTTGGTCTTCCTTCTCTCTTGTCCTGTTTATAATTGTTCTGCTATCCATCTAATGAATTTGGATAAATAAGTTGTACACATGGAAATACAGGTAGCCCTCAACGTAGTTCATTTAGTGACTGTTTGAAGTTATGATGGCAGTGAAAAATATGACTTATGACCGTTTTTCACACTTACAAACATTGCAGCTTCCAAATTCATGTGATCAAATTTCAGTGACTTGGCAAGTGACTCATATTTATAACGGTTGCAGTGTCCCGGGGTCCTCAAAATTTTGAGGATCACCTGTACAGCTGTTTCCATCTCGACCCCAAATTCTGCTCATTTGAGACAAGGGAGAGAAAGTGTGATGACCCGGGGGGGGCACAAAGGCAACACAGTCACTTAAGTAAGAAAAGTCCCTTTAATATGCAGAGAATCAAGTCCAAAACGTGGTCAACAAAAACTGTAACCATAAGTCCAATCAAGGAAAAATGAGGCAATTAGTCCGGCAGGGCAGGAGTAGGAATTCCAGACATGAAGGAACGGTATTTATTCAACATAGTTGGGAGGATGCCAGGAACACAGATAACCAAAGTCAATACAAGATAAACTCACATTTGTTCCCAACAGATGCCGCACTCAGCATGCATCTCTTTTAAACTCTTATTCCCAGGTGTGGCTAATGAAGGGAATCAGGGCCCTTTCCTCCCCCGTAAGCCATGCAACTCACATTGCTCCCTTCTCCATTCCTCTCTGTGTGGCCTAGGATGAAGAGGGGTGGGCCTGGGTCTTCCTCCAAATTCCCTCTCCCTTGCTCTACCTCTCCCCTGCTCTGCCCAGCCGGACTGTGCCCTTCCCCAGTTTCTTCCACAGCCAATGGAGCCACACCCTCACTCCCTGTCAGCTGCTTGGCCTCCCCCTCCGAATCAAATTCCGACAGGGCCATAACAGAAAGTACCCTTCTATTCCTCAGATCTAAGCTCTGTTTTTTCTATTAAAAAATGCCAAGAAACAATGATCCTGGTTGAGGCACGTCAGTGGAGATTTAATTTGCTCGTTTTATTTCCTGGAGATGAGTGTTAATACTGTCGATAGGGAAAAATGGATGTGCCAAACAACAGCTATTAACCTTCCGTCTCGGAGCCAACTCTTTCAGGGGTGAAATTAAAACAGCTTTCATTTATTTTCTTGATCGGATATGAGCGGGCTAAATGTCTTGTTCATGATCGGGCCTTTCAAAGTTGCCTTGGGGTTTTGTTTTGTTTTTTTGGCTTTTGTTTTAACCCCTTCAGCTGCCCTAAGTTGCTGGTGCTCTCTGATATCACGTCTATGGAGGCTCCCCGTCATCTAAGTCACAGTGTTTTTTTCAAGTGGCAACTGGACTTCTTGGTTTTTCTTTTGAAGACCTTTGGGGGTCCGAGAAGCTTCGTCAGCTCAGACTTGGATGGTGGGGAATGGAAGGATGGAATGAAAGGAAGAATGGAAGGATTAGCAACACAGATGATTAGGGGACTGGAGGCTAAAACATAGGAAGAACGGTTGCTGGAACTGGGTATGTCTAGTTTGATGAAAAGAAAGACATGATAGCAGTCTTCCAATATTTCTTATTTGCCCAAAGAAGAGGCAGTCAAGCTATCCTCCAAAGCACCTAAGGGTAGGACAAGAAGCAATGGATGGAAACTAACCAAGGAAAGAGGCAACATAGAACTGAGGAGAAATTTCCTGACAGTTAGAACAATTCACTTGCCTCCAGACATCATTGATGCCCCAACACTGCAAGTTTTAAAGAAGAGATTGGATCACCATTTGTCTGAAATGGTATAGGGCTTCCTGCCTAAGCAGGGGGTTGGACTAGAAGACCCCCAGGGTCCCTTCCAACTCTGTTATTCTATTCTATTCTTTGCTGTATTAATAGTCCTTGCAGATAGCTGGTCATTTGCATTTTTTTTTCAAAGAATCCTTGAGGCCACATGGAGGTATATGTGTATCCTCAGGGTCATCTCAGTGTTGCAAATGGATGTGGAGCCTTCTTGGAACTGATGAAAGCACTGTGTTGTAGACAGGAGATTTATTTTATTTTATTTATTATTTTATTTATTTATTTATTTGAATTGTCAATCGCTTACAAGATAATAGATATAAGTATAAACGTGAGTAAGAATACAGGAAATAGGTACGAATAAATGGGGACCTTCTGCTGAGAGAGGGCTGTTCAATTTTGACCTAGATGGCTTCTTACACCTCTGACATCCCCCATGCATTAAGCAACCTTTCTCAACATCCTACATTTACAGTCTTTCTGTTCCTTGACTGCTCAGGATAATCAATTCCTTAATTAACTCGGTGGAAAGGCTTACAGTATCGCAATAAAAATAAAATAAAATACCGCCATAAGTTAACAGCAAGCAAATTCCTCTTCAGAAAACCAGGCCCACAGAATCAGAAGCCGTTTATATCAAATTTTAATGGGGCTGAATTCTGCATCCTACTTTCCCTACCAAAGATCTCACATTTTTAAAAAATGTATTAGGGCTGGGAAAGATGCCAGGGTGAGAACTTGGGCAGCAAAGCTGAGACACAGCTTGTTAAATAAACCACAGCAGCAAAATTCGGCTGTAAATGCTAAGCTTGGTGTTTTTTTTATGCTACAGTGGGAGGACAGCACTGGGATGACCCAGGGCATGGCACAAAGGCAACACAGTCAGATAATCAATAAGATTAATAGCTCCAACTTTGCCCCCAATGTCCAGGTTACCTTCTGGCTGGAGAAAAACTCTCCCAGGAACAGCCTTTAATTGCAGAGAATCGAGTCCAAAACGTGGTCAACAAAAACTGTAACCATAAGTCCAATCAAGGAAAAATGAGGCAATTAGTCCGGCAGGGCAGGAGTAGGAATTCCAGACATGAAGGAATGGTATTTATTCAACATAGTTGGGAGGATGCCAGGAACACAGATAACCAAAGTCAATACAAGATAAACTCACATTTGTTCCCAACAGATGCCGCACTCAGCATGCATCTCTTTTAAACTCTTATTCCCAGGTGTGGCTAATGAAGGGAATCAGGGCCCTTTCCTCCCTCATAAGCCACGCAACCCACATTGCTCCCTTCTCGGTTCCTCCCTGCGTGCCCTAGGATGAAGAGGGGATGGGCCTGGGTCTTCCTCTGAACTCCCTCTCCCTTGTTCTACCTCTTCCCTGCTCTGCCCAGCCGGACTTTGCCCTTCCCCAGTTTCCTCCACAGCCAACAGAGCCCCACTCCCTGTCAGCTGCTTGGCCTCCCCTTCTGAATCAGATTCCAACAGGGGCATGACAGGCATCATGGGAAATGTAGTTAAGCCAAAAAGAAGATCCATGATAAGTTTAGCATGACCCGTGTAATTACAGGTCGTCCTCGACTTATGTCCACAATTGAACCCAACATTTCCATTGCTAAGCAAGACAGTTATTAAATGCCCCATTTTATGACCTTCCTTTCCACGGTTGTTAAGTGAATCACTGCAGTTGTTAAGTTAGTAACACCATTGTTAAGTGAATCTGGCTTCCCCACTGACTTGGCTCATCACAAAGGGGATCGGATGATGCCGAGAGACAGCAACCGTCGTAACTGCAAGTCAGTTGCCAAGTGTCCAAATTTCCATCACGTGACCATGGGGATGCTCCAATGGCTGTAAGTGTGAAAAATGGCCCCAAGTCACATTTTCCAAGTAACTTCAAACCATCACTAAACGGTTGTAAGTTGAGGACTACATATACTGACTATAAAGGATCTAAAATTAGAGGGAATGATGGGGTCAAGATTCCGGCAGTTACCCCCCCTCCAATTAAATCATGAGTCTGGAGCCAAACTTCCAAAACTTCAAAAGGATTTATTGGGAGTTAACATGTCTGGCACTGCCTGGGTGGAGCCAACTCTGAGACACATAATTCATTGTCACCCTTGACCCTGGTTTTCCCCCCACCCCTCTGGGTGTATCATAATTCATATTCTCCAATGGGACACATCCATAGCCAAGAGTCATCAATCATGTTCTCCAATTAGAATTTTGCGTGGCAGAAACTTCAGTCACCTAGTTACTATCTTTGAAAACATCCATGGAATGCACTTTCGATTTTGCAAGCTGCTACACTGCTCCCCCCTCCCTTTCTGTGGGCAACTCTAAAAAGACCATAGAAATATTTTTATGAGTTGACAGATGGTCTCATTGAGAGTAAGGGTATGATTGTGTCTCCAAATCTAAGGAAAAAAATAAAATAAAATAAAATAAAATAAATGGAATTACCTGGGCAGAATTCTGCCTCTTCAGTGTGAGTGTCCAGGCAAACAAGAGGGAATGCAAATTGACTTTCTCCCTTTAGTTGGGTTAATGGGGGAAATTACATTTCCATGGTAACAGTAGCCTCTCTATGCCACTCTTGTGTCATGAAAGGAGCAAGGTCCTCTAAAGAGCAGGCACAACTGGACAAAACAAGGTTTGCAATGGAGGTTTGGATCGGATGATGTTGATGCCGCTGAAATTTCCGGTCCATTTGTGAATCCAATGTAAATTCCAAAGGTCACAATTTGCTTAATGAAGAAGGTAGTATGTTGTGCAGAAAGATATATCAGGGGAGACAGGATAGCAGCCTTTCAATATTTGAGGGGCTGCCACAGAGAGGAGGAAGGGGGTCAGGCTATTCTCCAAGGCACCCGAAGGCCAGACATGGAACAATGGATGGAAACTGATGAAGGAGAGATTCAGCTATGGAAATAAGGAGGAATTTCCTGACAGTGAGAACAATCAACCCATGGAACAGAAGTTGCCTTTGGAAGTTGTGGGAGCTTCATCCCTGGAGGCTTTCAAGAAGAGACTGGACTGCCATTTGTCAGAGATGGTGTCAGCAGGTCTCGTGCTTGGGTGGGGGGGTTGGATTAGATGACCTCCAAGGTCCCTTCTGTTAATCTGTAATCTGTAAATCCTGGTACTTCCCGTTCCCATTGGAAAAGGCACCCATTGTTTTCTCCCAGCTAGCCCCAGAGAAGGTCTGTTTCTGGTGTATATTAATTTTGTTCACTAAGCCGAGGGGTGGGGATAGATGTCCTCTGAGGAGCCTTCCCATTCTACCATTCAAAGATTCTATGAATCGGTGCCACAAGCTGGCAGAGGGGGGCAGAAAGGGCAAGGTTTTCTCTTTCATACTGGTGCAGCTTTAATCAATATTCTGAGAGAGTCCGCCTGCCCAGTGTCCTTCAAAGAAATGGTTAGCTTTTTTTCCTAACCAGCATTTTATGGAACAGATGCTTGAAACAACCCAGAAAAAAACCTGGGTGGGTTTTATGACAGAATGAGGTGGCTGTTTATCTTGGCGCTGGAGAAGAACAAGGAGAAAGGAATGAAGAAAGAAGAAGAAGAAGCAAAATACAAAGGCTTAGCAAACCGGGAGGGAGGGGGACTTAATTTAATCTAAATAGTTTTGTTTCCTCCTAACCTCAAGAGAAAAGCCCAAAGTTGAAAGCTTCTAAACATTTTTTCTTTTTTTTGTGTGTGTGTGGTTGTGTTTGCAGATTCCCTTGAGGGTCACAAACAAGCTTAAAAGAAACTTTGCTTTGCTGACCTACCTCAATTGTAGAACCTGATCTAATTCAATAAAAAAACACTTGTTCTGTTTTCCCCAGTGTGCGTGCGCGCACACACACACACACACCCAATACACTTATGCAAGACACTTATTCTGGCACGGAAAAGCATTGCGGTGCCTCATGCAGAATCCCTTCCCTTTCTGTATACGGCCTCTGCATCACTTCTCTACTGACAATTTTGCAATTTATATTTTCAAAAATATATGCCACCTCTGCATTCATTTATATTCTCCCACTCAAGTTTGCAAGGGTGTTTATAAATAAACCATGCCAAATTCACCGATGTTGCAGACACCCGAGAGTGCAAGATTTGAATCCGGTGACTTGGGTTTTTATACTTGGTTTTGCTTTTTTGGTGCCGAATCGAAATGGGCAACATTAAAACGATGAGGTGTGTGATTCAGGCACCCAGGGTTTAAATGCGAAAAAAGGGCCACGCTGAAGGCTGTGAGACATAGTCAAATAAAAATAAAAATAGGCTTGTTCAGTACAAATAGCAAAATGAGACTGTCACCGCTTGAAATCGAATTTCCAGCTTACTTGGGTTCTGGCAGTGAGCGTTTCAAATCCTTTTGGAAAATATCTTCTCTAACAACATAAAGGTCCAGGAAGCCTCTTTAAGGTACTGACCTGGATGTGAACACTAGAAACTGTAGTGCAAATACATACAGCGTTCACTTTAGGGAAAGCAGGCAAGCTAATCAAAATCCTGAATTTTAGAGAGGAAGGGAAACAGTGAGGGAATAACTACAAAGGATTCCAGATACATTAAAATAAAATTTTGCTTGTGAAATTGTGATGTCAATTAGAACAGGGGTCCCCAACTCCAGACTTTGGCTCCACAACTGGGCTGTGGCCCATTCAGAACTGGCTGCGGAAGCAGTGGGTGACCATGAGCTCATGTAGAACATCCCCTTTCCCTCCTGACACCCCAGCCAGTCTGCAGAGCTGGAAAGGTTGGGGAAGGCTGAAGTAGAAGACATAACAGTTGAGAGATAGAAAAACAAGGTAAACTGAGTTTGAGTATGTAAATTATAGGGCAGGATATAGTCTCTAAGTTTAAACAGCCTTTAAAAAGTCAAAAATCCCTCTCAAAGTCATGTTCATGCATCTGACTAAATCACAACCAACCCCCGATTTATAAATCACAGTAACTGAATTCATACACCGCCCTAAACGCAGAATAAGTATGACAGTTTACAGTGGTTTTCAACCTTGGGAACTTTTAAGACTTGTGGACTTCAATTCCCAGAATTCCCCATTCAGCAGGCTGGCTGGGGAATTCTAGGAGTTGAAATTCACAAGTCTTAAAAGCTCCCAAGGTTGAGAAATGCTGGTTTTAGAAAGTTCCACCTAAGACAGAAGAAATCTCAACTCAGAGATATTTTCCCAAACTGCATTTGGGTGGCATTATGACTCATGATTCCTATTCAAAAGAGATTATCCCATGTGAAATCAAAGAGCCGTAGAAAAATTAAGTTTCAGGACTGATGGGGACAAAAAATAGCTGATCTTAAGTCATTTCATCTTGAACCTTAGACTCTGACACGCACTGCAGAACTTAATTGAATTTGTATTTTTTTTAATGTAGACTTACCCGCCTGATATTTTGTAGCTATCCACCCAAAACCGTAATTGGAAGGTTTTTCTGATGCAATCGGCAGCTAAAGCAAAAAATATGCATTTGTTCCGGATAACTCGAAATGCCTACAAATTTGGGGGCAAAGAAAATACATTTGATCAACTTCAAGGCAGATTTAAAAAAAAAAAGTTTTCCCAATGTGTTACAGAAACTAATTGTTTAAGCACAAAGTAACCACAACAAAGTTAAAATCCACAAGACAAGGGAAATGAAAAGGAGTTGTTACAATGTCTTTGGTATGAAAAAACAGTAGCAACCTGAATATCTGCTTTTGTACTGAGTGAGAAGCAATAAACTCCGATGCATTCACACATACCTGTCAAGATTGGTCTCTGGAGCAAAGCTAGTTGGGTCATGAAATATCTGCAAGAAAACCACCAAGCTCAGGGAGCACCAAAGACCCCACAATCCTCCTCCTCCTCCTCTTCCTCCTCCCCTACTTTTCCTGCTTCTCCTTCTCCTCCACTCCACACACCTCATTCTCTTCTAGCACTGATGACGTTACCTAGTTTGGTCATGAAATGTCTGCAAGAAAACCAAGCTCAGAGAGCACAAATATTCTCTTTTTGGCATCTTGTTTTCAATCGGGAGTCTAAATACGTAGAAGAGTCTCCAATTCTCATTCATGTGCCCTCTCTTCTCCCTCTCTCTCCCCCTCTCCCTTCCTTCCTCCTTCCCTTCCTCCCTCCATCTCTCTTCTCTCCCTCTCTCCCTCCGTCCCTCCATCCCTCCCTCCCTCCCTCTCTCTCCCTCCAATTTATTTTGTTATCTCTTTTCTCTCCAAACTTCACGGTGCCAGGAAAGCAATGGGAACTTTGAAAGATGTCCCAGAGCACAAATTACTCACAGATTATTCACCCCTGCGTTAGAAATATAGCAATTAAGGAAGCTTAAAAGCAGTAGAGCTATTTTGCTGTAAGGCACACTATCTTTTCTTCTTCTTTTTTTCAAATGTCCCCCAAATATTCACCGGGGGGGGGGTGCAATTTGTCAGGAGAATAACCCAAGTAAAGTAGATTTAATCTAACCGATCAATAAAAATAACTGAATCTGGCTGGCCTTCTAACAACTCAGTTGAGATCACCTCTGGAAAAAGTGGAGAGCTGTAGAAAAGCTGATGCCGCCCTCGTAAGTTCCTTACAGCTTCAAAATTACATCTATATTTTTTTTTATTTAAAGAAAGAAAAAGAAGTGGGAATGTAGGCTTATAAAGGTTACTTATATAAAACCATCATTCCAGCAGTCTTATAAAATATTTCACGATGGCCCAGGGTTGTCTCTGGTTGTCTGCTGCCTTGCTATGAAACATTTATCAGAAATAACTCAGGAAGCTGACCCTGCCGTGGTGGAGGATAGGCCGGGGAAATTATTTATGCCCGAGACAGAGCAAGTGAAAAATAGCACACTTGGAGGCCTGGTGATTTACACCAAGTTATAAAAAAAGTCAAAAGGTGTCTGGAAACTGGCCTCTGGAAATGAAAAGGGCTGCTCCGTTTAGCACCAGGTTAAGAAGGGTTTGCAGGCAAGTTGCAATCTCAGTTCCAAAATAAAATAAAATAAAATAAAACAGGGGAAGGTGGTTTAAAGAGGAGGGAGGCAGCCAGCATCATTCCTTTCCCCACAGATTTGCAGGGGGAAAGGCAGGGGGAAAGGCAAGGAAGAGGGTTTAAAAAAACAAAAACAAATTATGATTAAATGTATATGCATGCTTTATAGAAAGCAGCTTGCCTCCAGAGATTGTGGGGTATTCCATCATCAGAGGTTTTTAAGGAAGAGACTGGACGCAGCCATTTATCCAGAAGGGTGTAGAGGGTTAGACTAGAAGACCTCCAAGGTCCCTTCCAACTCTTATTCTGCATTCTGTAATCTTTTAAGACTTGCGGACTCACAGCTCCCAGAATTCCTTGCGGGCTTTGACTCCCAGCATTTTGGGAGTTGAAGCCCACAAGTCTTAAAGTTGCCAAGGTTGGACACCCCTGATAAAAAGTATGCTAGAGGTGGCGACTTTCAAGGTCCCCAAAAGGATTTTCCTCGTGAGGTTTGGCAGAAGTAAGCAGAATTTGCAAAAAACAGGAAGAAATTTGCCCAAAAATGGAAGAATGGAGATACCCCTACAGAAAGTGAAATAATAAGGAAAATATTAGTCTGTGCAGAGATGGACAGACTAACTTTAGAGATCAAAGATAAGGGTGAGACAGAGTATTATGAAGACTGGAGTAAAATATATCAATGTCTAGAGTCAAGGAAAAAGAAAAAAAGGGTTGACGCTTTATAGGAATGAAAGTTAAAGTTTTGTAAAACAAAGAGAATGGAATATAATGGAGAAATGCGAGATGATACGAATGCATGAGTATAAAAGATGGTTGTAAATATGTAGATAATTGTAGATAAATGTAGATAAATGTAAATAGAAATAATATGCAGCTGGCACTATACTAATAACATAAGAGAAAAAGGAAATTAACTGTTATGTGTATCTCTATACTATAGCTTGAATGGCCAAAATGATAGCCAAGGAAGTTGCACTGTGCTCAATTTAGGACTGCCCTTGCACACCATCCGGAGGTTGCAGCTGGTGCAGAATGCGGCCACGCGGGTGGTGATGGGAGTTACCCGATTCTCCCATATTACCCCCCTCCTGCGCGGCCTGCATTGGCTGCCGGTTGCACTCCGGGTGAGGTTCAAGGTTTTGGCTTTAACATTCAAAGTCCTACACGACATGGGTCCGCAATATTTAAGGGAGCGCCTCCTGCCAATATTGAGGACCAACCGCCCGGACACACAGGCAGGGGCTCCTCGGGTCGGCAAGTCAATGTCAGCTGGCGGTCCCCGGCGGCAGCCTATTCTGTGGCCCCGGACTTATGGAACCAACTGCCTCTGGACCTCCATCTGGCCCCTGACCTCCGCACCTTCCGCCACGATTTGAAGACCTGGCTATTTGACCAAGTCGGGCTGTGATTACCTCGTGGGGGGTATGGGATAGTTTTAACTTTAATTCGGCTTTATTGGACATCACAATGGTTTAATTCTTTTTTAATCTATTTATTGTATTTGTATGTTGGAGGAGGGGCGGCATATAAGTCCAATAAAATAAATAAATAAAATAAAATAATTGTTTTTAATGTTTATTCAATAAAATTTATTAAAAATAAATATATATTTTTTTAAATTGCAAAGTGTCTCTGGGGAATTTGGTGGCCAGTTCTCCCAATTATGGGAAAAGTACTTGGTACAAGGAAAACAATAGACATGACATGATGGGTAATCCTCAACTTACGTCAATTGAGCCCTGGATTTCCGTTGCTAAGTGAGACATTTGCAAAGGACTTGGCTTGTCAGAAGGTCACAAAAGGGGATCATGTAACCCGGGGACACTGCAATTGTCGTAAATGTGAGTCAGGTGCCAAATGTCTGGATCTCAATCACCAGGAGCACAGAGATGCTGCAGTGGCCGTAAATGTGAAGGACGGTCATAAGTCACTTTTTTCAATGCTGCTGTAAAAGTTCGGTCACTAAATGAATCGTTGTAAGTCGAGGGTTACCTGGACTTGATGCCGCTATTCAGAAGTTAGCCTTTCCCAGTTAAGGCTTTTTCATTAAAAGCCTTTTTATTATTATTATTATTTTCTTCTTTATTAAAAGCCTTTGTGAGCTGCAGCTCATGATACTGGATGCATGATGAGCTTTCTGCCTTTTAATAACATTTGGAAAAGATTTAACGACATGGAACCGAAAGATTAGCCGGTAGCAGAATGAAGAAATGCCTCTCTGGACTTGAAATTGCCCATTAGTGCTCCAGACAATTGCTCTTCCTAAGGTTTAGACAAGGTCTTAGTTTCTAAGGTTCTGCAACCCAACAGGACAGACACAGACTTCAGAGGATAATTAGGACTGCAGAAAAAACAATGGCTACCAACCTGGCTTCAATCGAGGACCTGTATCCTGCACGAGTCAAAAAGAGGGCTGTGAAAATATCTACAGACCCCTCACATCCCGGACATAAACTGTTTCAACTCCTTCCCTCAAAACGAGGCTATAGAGCACTGCACACCAGAACAACTAGACACAAGAAAAAAAATTTTCCCGAATGCCATCACTCTGCTAAACAAATAATTCCCTCAACACTGTTCAAGTATTACAAAGTCCGCACTACTATTACTGTTAATCTTCTCATCACTCCTTATCCCCCATCCCCTCCCACTTGTGATTGTAGGACTGTAACTTTGTCGCTTGTAACCTTAAGATTTATATTGACTGTTTCCTAGTATGACTTGATTGCTGATTGTACCCTGTGACTATCATTAAGTGTTGTACGTTATGATTCTTGATTCTTAACAAATGCATCTTTTCTTTTATGTATACTGAGAGCATTTGCACCAAGACAAATTCCTTGTGTGTCCAATCACACTTGGCCAATAAAGCATTCAATTCTATTCATTCTATTCTAACTAAATTAAAAGTAAATGATTTTAATTGTACTGTACAGTCACCTTTAATAAAATTGACTGTACGTAGGAAAAGGTGGTTCCACCCCCTTCATTAGCATGGCTCTGCGGTGGGGTTCAAAATTTTTTACTACCAGTTCTGTGGGCTTGGCTTGGTGGGTGTGGCAGGGGAAGGATACTGTAAAATCTCCATTCCCTCTGCACCCCACTAACCTGCTTTCCAGCTCCGTTCTCCTAAATTGCGTTAACAGAGGGATACAATCAAGATCAAGGGAGGTACTAATACCACTCTATAAAGCCTTAGTAAGACCACACCTAGAGTATTGCATCCAGTTTTGGTCACCACACTATGAAAAACATGTTGAGACTCTAGAAAGAGTGCAGAGAAGAGCAACCAGGATGTTTAGGGGACTGGAGACTAAAACATATGAAGAAAGATTACAGGAACTGGGCATGGCTAGTCTAGTGAAGTGAAGGACCAGGGGACACAGGAGAACAGTCTTCCAATATTTGAGGGGCTGCCACAGAGAGGAGGAAGGGGTCAAGCTACTTTCCATTGTTCCAGACAAGGAACAATGGATGGGAAATGACCAAGGAGAGAGATTCAACCTGGAAATAAGGAGAAACTTTCTGACAGTGAGAACAATCAACCAATGGAACAGAAGTTGCCCTCGGAAGTTGTGGGAGTGTCATCATTTGAGACTTTCAAGAAGAGATTGGACTGCCATTGGTCAGAAATGGTGTAGGGTCTCCCACTTGGGCGGGGGGTTGGACTAGATGACCTACAAGGTCCCTTCCAACTCTGATTATCTGTTATCTCCTGTGCAAGGCCACTGGGACTCAATAGGAGGCAGAGAACAGATGGGGTTGGCGGGGCCAGTCGGAGGTGGTATTTGCTGGTTCTCCAAACTACTCAAACTTTCCACTACCAGGTCTCCAGAACCAGTCAGAACCCGCTGAATACCATTTTGGAGAAGAGATAACCAAGAAGCTAACAAAAGGCCAGAGAGAAAGGATTAGGAGGGATTATCCTTTTGATTGTTATGTTTTAAAAATATCTAGTGGTTTTCAAATTAACCCGATTTATTTTTCATTTTCATTCGTTTCAACCTGCACCGGCCTCCAAAGCAAAACAAAACAAAACAAAACCAAGGTTAAATGAAGTTATTATTTTGCAGTCAGGCACTGGCAAGCCGGTGTGGATGTCTCGTTGACATGGATAATCGGTTTACAAAGCAGACTGCATGGAGACCGAGGGAGTTTTCGATTGCCGCAAAACAGCAGGCTGTTTGCGAACGAGAAGGGCGGCCAGCGAACGGAAACAAACACCGCAAGAAACGAACCTCCCAGACAATCTGTTTTTTTTTACTGTGTTACAAGGAACATATCACGTTTCCCTGCTGTTCCCCAGCAGTTATTACAGTGAAAAATGAGGATGGGTGGGTAGGTTGACTGGCATTAATTTTGCTGCAAGTCCCCAGTGGGCCTTTTTCACTGATATTTCTTTAGCAGAAACATTTTTTGGAGGTGGGGTTCTTCTCCAGTGTTAGACAGCCTGCTATTTACTAGCCGGTTTCAGAATCGGGGCGCTGTGAGGAATCTGGGGTGGCGTAGTGGTTAGAATGCAGGATCGCAGGCTGATTCTGCCAGCAGTTCAATCCTGACCGGCTCAAGGTTGATACAGCCTTCTGTCCTTTCGAAGTCGGTAAAATGGGGATCTAGATTGTTGTGAGGGACAAGATGCTGACATTGTAAACTGCTTGGAGAGTGCTGTAAAGCACTATGAAGCAGTATATAAGTCTAGGTGCTATTGCTATAAACGGCATTTATTCTGCCACAGCAACCTTTTGGCTTTCTTCCAATAGGATGGAAGCAATCCAGGGAGGCCCTTCACATCCTGCTCCAGGTGAGACACCATTATTGTTGTGGTTTGCTGGCAGCCGGGGCAGACGGCAGCAGAGTCGGACAGTGAGGAAGAAAGGGGACTAGTTAGGGAGTCTGGAGAGGACTCAGACAAGGGTCCTGCATCTGATGCAAGGACGGGGCCAGGACCATCTGGGAGTGGGGTGCTGCCTTCGGAGCCTTCGGAGCCTGGCAGCAGCGAGGCAGAGGAACAAGGGGAGGCTGTTCCCAGTGCGCGTGTGCACAGAGCTGCTAGAAGGCGAGAGCAGCTGAAGCAGAAGGGGAGACTCTGGAGTAAGGCTGGGAGTTGATTGCCTCTCCCATAAAGGATAAAAGTCAGACCTCAATGATGAAAGCTTTGCAGGAAGCAAAGTAGTTCGATAGATTCCGAGCCCTCATTGAGGCTCTGGTTGGTTTTCCTGGTATTTTGGTTGGTTTCTGTTATCATTGGATACTTCTGTTTTTGGCAACATTCCACAGCACTGAAAGGCAGGTGTTTATCTTGGGGAACTGTTTATAATTAGTTCTGGCTGGGAATGAAAGTAATTCCCAGTGTTGCAATAAAATAGGTTTTGCTTTTAAAATAAGTTTGTGTTTAAGTACATCTGATGAAGCCTGGGTCAAAAAAATTATGGAGCTCTCACTTGGAGTCCCAACTCTGGGGACAGGTGGAAGGACTAGGTGATTTCCTTTAGGGATCAGATCCTCCTTTAATGGCCCACCAGACAGATCATGGGTGTGAAGATAGAAACATTAGCTCAAGGCGATCCATTCTGGTTGGCAAGAATCCCACCTCAAGTCTGAATACCACTTCTGGGCAACACTTGGCAAGTGTGCGCTGGTTGATGCATGTCCTGCTTGCAAGGAGATATCTTGCAAGCGTGTCCTGCTTGCAAGATATCTCCAGAGAATGACCATCCTGGTCCAGAGAGATTTTTCTGTTCTGAAGATAAATCTTCCGTTCTTATTTGCTGTAATAATGGGGAATAGATCTTCCCCAGTCGAAAGCAATCTACTTTTGAATATCGGCTCCGGGTAGCACGAGAATGCATCTGGAACCCAAGACAATCAAAACAGGGGCAAGATGCCTTTTTGATCTGATTCAATGAACCAGGTTTCTTAAATTCACTTCACCCCACTGGTTCTCAACCATGGCAAGTTTGAAGATGTCTGGACTTCAACTCCCAGAATTCAGATTGCTGGAAGGCCGTTAGGAAGTAAGAGATGTATTCATTCGAAATTCCTGGGGAGGAGTCCAGCTGCAGGAATTCTTGTACCCCGTTCCTTTCTTCTTAATAAATCTTATTAAAGAAGACTCTGAAGAATCATACTTGGAGAAGAATCACTTTGGTCTCCCACGCCGGTACTTTTCACATTGATTTTTGATGCGGATACCACTCTGGCTACAGTGATAAAAATGATAACCCGACCACATTTGCTGCCCATTTTAGAGCCGTCCATCTGGATCATCTCTGCAGCGGTTAATGAGATGTGATACGGCAGTGTTTTTTAGCAATATATTTGCAAGTGGGAAGGCACAGGGGAGAGGAAGGGCAAAAAGAATCCAGAGTCCCGAGTATCTGTATTTATTCCAACCCAGTTGCTGTCTCCATCAGCCTCCGAGGGAAAACAGATTAAAACCCTCCTGATGTTGCTGGCTGATACACACACACAACGCATCCACACATCCTTCCATTTGTTGTCGGAGAAATAGTGACTCCATTAGAAAGCCGGAGAACGAGTGTGCCGAGTCAGGCAGCAAAATGGTTGTTTCTGAATTGTTTATGAGAAGGGCTGACAGCCACTGGAGCGTGTTGCCAGCGCTTCCATTCAAGCTCCTGCATATTTCATCGCTTATCGATCATCTTTAAGGCTGCCGCTCGGGCGGGATGGGATCTGCGCAGCTGACTTGAAATTTGGATTAATTAACTCTAGCGGATGGCAAATTAGAAAAATGATAAATGGTGGGGGGGAGGAACCCCAAAGCATTGAACACTTAAATGGGAGTGTTTTGGCTGGGGTGGATTTTGCAAATTGGAGGTGGATGGGCCAGGGACCAAAATGGATGCATCTCTGGAATCTAAAGTAGGGAAGGCACATTACGAGGTTTCAATCTACAGGTAGTCCTCAACTTAAGGAGCCCCAAATTTCAGTTGCTAAGTGAGCCAGTTGTTCAGTGAGCTTTGCCCAATGTTATGATCTTCCTTGCCATGGCTGTTCAGTTAGTCCCACGGTTATTAAGCGAATCTGGCTCTCCCATTTGACTTGGCTTGTCTGGAGATCGCCAAAGGGGGATCGCATGACCCCGGGACTCTTGCAACCATCATAAATACGAGTCAATAGCCAAGTGTCTGAATTTTGATCATGGGACCGTGGGGATGCTACAACAGTTGTGTGAAAGATTCTCGTACCGGAAGTCAGGTTTTTTCAATGCTGTTGTAACTTTGAGCGGTCACTAAATGAACTGCTGTAAGCTGAGGATTACCTGTGTTTCTTCTAGGTCTTCCTAGGCCAAGTTGATGATGGGCTATTATCTTCACCAGAATTTGGCAAGTTTTTGCCTGAGACACTTATTTGAGTTACAGTTTTGGCCAAGACTCAAGTTTCTTTTATCTAATTACTAGCTCGATACCCGTGCTTCGCTACGAAGCTATGTGGTCGGGCTTAGTTTTTGGGGAAGAAAATAAGGGGGAAATAAATTCTGCCTCTGCCTACCAGCATCCATTGGTATTCATCTGGCTAGCGTCCTGTCGGTGTGTGAGAGAATTGAGGGCTGTTTGGAAACTGAAAGAGTATTTGTGTGTGAGCAAGAAGGAGACAGCAAGGAGTCTGGGCGTGGCTTAGCTCAACTGTTCTGTACTAAAGCTGCTTGGTGCTGTGAAACTGAAACTGAAACTCCTCTCCTCTGGAAGAGATTTCTTTTCAGGTGGGGAGGGGGAGTAGATCTCCTTAGCATCAGAGTGTGTTAATAATAATAATATAGGAAATATTAATGCTCTGGTGGTCATTTCGAAAAATCCTTTAATGGTTCTGGAGATTTTATGATGATGCATGAGTGGTATTTCGCTTTTATATCTATATAGATTGTCTTGATCTGCATTCTTCCTGCTGTTCCTCAAAGTTACTCCTTCTGCCCATTACAAGTGCATAAAATAACGTCATGCTGCATCCCAAAGAAGGCCCAAGAACGTGCCAACTGGAACAAAACCAGGAAGGGCCAGTGTGCTGTCCAGCCAGCTATAGTTAATGGGATTTGGGATAATTACTTAGGAATTTGGAGTTGTCCCCTTAAGGGAATGCATCCTGGGAAATGTAGTCCATGTCATGTGGTCACATCTGTAATCCTGATTGGTCACTAAATTGACCCTTGTTGGGTTGGGGGAGGCTCCCTCACTCTAGCCTGAATCCTACACCATTCAGTCGCTTCAATCATCATCATGGTCATCATCACGGGGATGAGAGTTTCATATCTTTCTGCACCACAATTCAGATATGCAAAGGATTGGACATTAAGAAGAACCTCGTCATCAATGTGAGTTGACAGGATGCCTGATGAACCAATAAAAAGACTTTGTATGGATGCCTTGTGGAGTTGCTCTGTCTGCTTTATGCCATCCAAATATTAATAAGGAGAACAGCCAGCATGATTGGTTTCACTTCCTCACGATCCCCAGCTCCCAAACTTGCATTTGGAAGAGGCTTAGGAAAAGCAAAAAGTCCTGTTTGCTTTGTTGTCTTTTTGTGACCACCTTCCAAAGGGATCCCATGTTTGAAAGTTCAGTATCCTTTTTGCTGTCTAAGGCTCAACAGAATCCCATTCAAACTGCTTTTCTGTCTTTGATCCTCCCCCTGGTGTTTGCCACCCAATTGTTGCAGATATCACTTCTTTCTTTTCTTTTCTTTCTTTCTTCCTCCTCCTGTTCTCCTTCTTTTTTGTCCTTGTCTCCTTCTTTCCTCCTCCTCCTCTACTCCTCCCCCCCCCGTCTCAAAGTGCATCATATATGAATTAATCAACCTCCAGGAACCTGCAGTATTTCCTTCTTCAAACCTATCCTCTCTTATTTTGCTCCAGGCCACAGAAGCAGTGGGGAATTAGAGAACAAGAACAAAATTAATTTCCTGCAGATGGAAAGAAAAGACAAGCCTAGAGGGGTAAAAATTATATTACAGCAACAGCAAAACATGTTCCGTGTGGAAAAGGTACCCGCTTCATTCCGTTTCACCTGCAGGAGAAACTCCAGCTTGAAACCCCGTGGAGCATCAGAGCCCCTCTACTAAAAGAAAAAGAGGACAAAAAGAGTATCAAAGTTGCATCTGACAGAGACAGAAATAATGGCTGGAGCCATGGATGAGGGAGCTGAGGAACTAAGCGCATAGAGCCACAGATGATGGAGCCGGAGATGAAAAAAAGAAAACAAAGAAAATAAAGAAAGAAAGAAAGAAAAAGAAAAATGAAAAAAGAAAAAAGAAGGAAGAAAGGAAGAAAGAAAGAAAAAAGAGAACAATTAAGAACGATTAAAGAAAGAAAGAAGAGAAGCAGGGCAGGGACACAATGGGGCCTCTGGGCTCCAGCTACCTCCTAAAGAAAAAGTTGAGAAACAGTCAAGAAAAAGCCAAGAAAGTCGAGAAAAAGTCGAGAAGAAGTTGAGAAAGGTCAAAGGTCAAAGCCGAGAGAGGGGCAAAAGGTGAAAGTCAAGAAAAAGTCAAGGTCAAAGGTCAAAGTCCAGAAAAAGTCCAGAAAGTCCAGAAAAAGTCGAGAAACAGTCACGAAAAAGTCGAGAAAGTCAAGAAAAAGTTGAGACACTGTCAAGAAAAAGTTGAGAAAGGTCAAAGGTCGTCAAATCAAAGGTCAAAGTTAACCAATTAACCAGTGGAACAGTTTGCCACCAGAAGTTGTGAGTGCTTCATCACTGGAGGTTTTTAGGAAGAGACTGGACAGCCACTTGTCTGGAATGATATAGGATCTCCGGCTTGAGCAGGGGGCTGGACTAGAAGACCTCCAAGGTCCCTTCCAGCTTTACTCTGATTCCTTCCAACTCTGATGATGATGGCTGTGGGTCTGGCTCTTTTGTCAAAACTGGCTGTGGTTGATGCATGATTAGTATTCAGTTCACACAGAGACCAACGAAAAGATGAAGAGTCGGAGCACTTAAAAGGCACAGCATTTAGAGGGGAACTGCTTCCAGGAACCTGAAGAGGACAACGCAAATCTCAGGCTTTTGAAAGCTGGACTTAAGGCGGGCAACCTGCAAAGAGACCACGTAAATCAGATTGCAGGGAAGCTTGGCTAAAAGGTGAACCACCTTCAGCACCGTAGCCGTATCTCATGTCAAAGTGAATTACACACACACACACACACCCTGAAAAGCTAAATATTCCAGAGGGAACCAACGAAAAGATGAAAGATGAAGAGTCGAGCACTAAAAGCACAGCATTTAGAGGGGAACTGCTTCCAGGAACCTGAAGAGGACAACGCAAATCTCAGGCTTTTGAAAGCTGGACTTAAGGCGGGCGACCTGCAAAGAGACCACGTAAATCAGATTGCAGGGAAGCTTGGCTAAAAGGTGAACCACCTTTCAGCACCAGAGTCAGATCTCATGTCAAAGTGAACCACACACACACACACACCCTGAAAAGCTAAATATTCCAGAGGGATGGATAGGAAGATGGATAGGTTAAAGAAAAGAAGAGATTGATTCTCATCGGAAGCCCAAGGTCTTCCAAAAAAGAAAGAAAGAAAGTTTAAATACTGCCCAGCTCACTAACAGAGTGACTGACTTCCTGAAAGGGCCCATTTCACTTGCAGAGTGACATGCTCTAAAAATGGGAGAGAGATCCTAATTCGGAGTTTTGTGCTCCCAGCCACAAGGGATTCAGCAACTGCTGGAAGGCATTAAAAAAAAAAAGAATGGTTTATTCTTTTTTTTTTTTTTTCTATATTCACACCTTGTCATTTCATGTTCATTCCACACCTGCCTCCAGATGGCAATATGGGACTATTCCTGGAACTAGATCTTCCCTCTTTCCCAGCAAATCTTTTCACGCCAGTGTGCCTCGACCTTGGCAGCTTGAAGAACGATGTAGAAAGGTCTCCTACATGGGTGGGGGTGGGGAGGGTTGGACTAGATGACCTACAAGGTCCCTTCCAACTCTATTAATCTGTAATCTGTCAGATATGTGGACTTCAACTCCCGGAATTCCCCAGCCAGTATTGCTGAAAGTTGATGCCCACCCGTTTTCAAATTTCAGAGGTTGACAAACGCTGTTCTAATGGTCATCTAGTCTGAATAACAGATTGACAGAGCTGGAAGGGACCCAACCCCTGCTCAAGCAGGAGACCCTATATACCATTTCAGATAAATGCTTGTCCAATCTCTTCTTATAAACCTCCAGTGATGGAGCACCCAACACCCAAAACTTCTGGAGGCAAGTTGTTCCACCGATTAATTGTCCTCACTGTCAGGAAATTTCTCCTTAGTTCTAAGTTGCTTCTCTCCTTGATGAGTTTCCACCCATGGCTTCTTGTCCTGCCTTCATGGGCTTTGGGGAATAGCTTGACTCCCTCTTCTTTGGGGCAAGCCCCTCAAATATTGAAACACTGCTATCATGTCACTCTTAATCCTTCTTTTGACCAGAGTCGACATTCAAGGAATGGGCTGCTATGCACCCTTGATTTGATGCAAGCATCCTTCACAAACGGCATATTACAAAGCAGAAACATCACTGGGCCAGCCAAGATTCGTATAGTCCTTGCTAGGGTTTCCCCGTAATGTAGGGCGGTGAGAGTTGGGACCACGAGGAAGGCTGAGCACTGAAGAGTTGGTGCTTTCAAATTCCTAAGAGGTCTGTAAGGGGCCGTACATAAGTGCACCAGCATGCCTTCCGTCCCTGTCCTACTGTTCCCATTTATTCGTACTCATTTTTTATGTATATACTTATACCTGTTTATATTTCTAAGTTTATATGTTATGTTCATACTTATGCTTGTTTTCTCATACATGCTTGACAAACTAAACTAAACCAATAAAATAAAAAATAAATTGGTGGTGTCAGAGTAGACTCTTGAAGCGTCCGTTGGACTGCAAGGAGATGACACCAGCCAATCCTAAAGGAAAACAACCCTGGCTGTTCTTTGGAAGGACAGATCCTGAAGCTGGAGAATCAAACACTTGGGCCATCAATCACCAAACCAGCTGTGGAACAGGTAGGACCCCACTGCTGAGGCTGACGTTGCTGTGGTCCATGGGGCTGCAAGGAGTCAGACACAAATTGATCAACAGCCACCACAACAAAACTGCCCTTCAGAACAACAGAGAAGAAATGAATTCAGTCTGCTAAGTGGCCTTCACTGAAACTTGGCTTTATGGCTAAGTAAAGCAGGTGCCTCCCCGTCTGTGAAAGAAGCGTGGGAGGGCAAATTGCTTGAACCCGAGAAGAATTTTGTTTTTATCCTCCTGCCCCCAGAGTGACCGTGCCTGATGTCAGCTGGAGGACCAATTTCCAGAAATGACCTCATGAGTGGGACAGGCTTATGGGAAGCACGGTATTGTCTGCATGCAAGAGGAAACATAAAGAGGTCTCTTGAGGAATTGGAAGTCCCACTCATGGCGCAAGGATGCATCCGTTCTCAGAGCAGCTGCTCTCAAGATCTTGGACCGCAGTGAAGGAGGCTTCCTTCAAAAACCTCCTTTTCATGGCAAGAGTTGGAAGGACGTCTTGCTAACAGCTGTCAGGCCAGCTCAAAAGAAGGTTTGAGATGTTTAGGCCATGATGCAAGCAATAGCATCTGGAGAACATGCTGACCCATGACAGAGTAGAGGTATTAGTAGGCAAAAGGCTGCCCCAGATCCTGGAGAAGAAGTGAAGTGAAGTAGGTGTTGGATTACGCTCATCCACAGCTACGTCCCCAGTAATCATAGTCTGTCTCACTGATGGTTAGTTGACACAACAACATTGAATGACAGCAGAACATGCCCTACATCAGTGTCTCCCCCCCCAATTTTTTGGGCACTATGGACTGGGGAGGAGGAGGAGGAGGAGGAGGAAGGAGGAGGAGGAGGAGGAGGAAAAGGAGGAGAGAGGAGAAGGAAGAGGAGGAGGAGGGAGAAGAAGAGGAAGAGGAAGAGGAAGAAGAAGAAGAAGAAGAAGAAGAAGAAGAAGAAGAAGAAGAAGAAGAAGAAGAAGAAGAAGAAGAAGAAGAAGGGAAAGAAGAAGGAAGAAAGAGGAAGAAGAAGAAGAAGAAGAAGAAAAGATGAAAGAAGAAGAAGAAGGGAAAGAAAAGGAAAGAAGAAAGAAAGAAGAAGAAGAAGAAGAGAGAAGAGAAGAAGAAGAAGGGAGAAAAGAAGAAGAAAAGAAGAAAAGAGGAAAGAAAAGAAGAACAAAGAAGAGAAATAAAGAAGAAAGAAGAAAGAAAGGAAGAAAATAGCCAAAATAAAGAAGAGGAAGAAGAGGAAGAGGAATAAAGAAGAAAAGAAAAGAAAGAATGGAAGAAAAAGAGAAGAAGAAGAAAGAAGAAGAAGAAATAAAAGAAAGAGGAAGAAGAAGAAGAAGAAGAAGAAGAAGAAAAGAAGAAGAAATAGAAGAGAAGAGGAAGAGGAAGAAGAAAAAGAAAAGAAGAGAAGAAGAAGAAAGAGAAGAAGAAGAGAAGAAGAAGAAGAAGGGAAAGAAAATAGAAGAAAAGGAAGAGAAGAAGAAGAAAGAAGAAAAGAAGAAAGAAGAAGAAGAAAAGAGGAGGAAGAAGAAGAAGAAGAGGAAGAGGAAGAAGAAGAAGAAGAAGAAAGAAGAGGAAGAGGAAGAGGAAGAGGAAGAGGAAGAAGAAGAAGAAGAAGAAGAAGAAAGGAGGAAGAAAGAAGAAGAAGAAGAAGAAGAAGAAGAAGAAGAAGAAGAAGAAGAAGAAGAAGAAGAAGAAGAAGAAGAAGAAGAAGAAGAAGAAGAAGAAGAAGAAAGGTTTT
Organism: Naja naja; assembly: GCA_009733165.1. Lineage (NCBI taxonomy): Eukaryota > Metazoa > Chordata > Lepidosauria > Squamata > Elapidae > Naja > Naja naja. The sequence goes on along the minus strand of CM019158.1, from coordinate 5,355,294 downwards.
TGCATGGACTGGACCAAGCGTGGTTTCTGCATGCTGCCTGCAATCCGTGGATGGGGCTTCGCTTGTTTGCGTGGCCTGGTTGTGTGGCCCAGGTCCTGGACTGGGACTGGGGACTCCTGCCCTAAATTACTGCCTGGGAAATCTCTTGGATTCATCCGCTCACACGCAGGTCCTGAGCTTCCATCGGTATTCCAAAGAGCCACGCTTACCTTTCCATGTTCAAGGAGACTAGAGTGCTGCAGTGCTAGGACCTTCTTGGAGACTACCTCTTGGGGCAAAATGGTGGAACGTGAGTCTAGCGGTGTCCCAAAGACAAGAGGCAACCTCGTTTTCAAGAGGCAAGTGGACTTCCTGGTTTTTCTTTGAAGACGTTTCGCTATCTCGCCCAAGAAGACAAGCAAAACGTCTTCAAAGCAAAAAAACAAGAAAATCCAGCTGCCTCTTGAAAAAACACCTTTGGGGCAACCATGACCTGGATGATGGAGCAACTCCATAGTCATTGAGTCTAATGCTGGCACAGCCATCAAGCAACCACTAAAATATAAATGGGTTTGTTTCCTTCTCTCTCCCTCTCTCTCTCCCTCTTCTCTCCTCCCTCTCTCTCTTTCTCTCTCCACAGTTACCCCTATACTGTGTTCTCAAAGATTGGAAAAGTTATGCAAAGACGGTAAGGAACAAATCTCTTTGGTCATGGATCAACCACCCCTGGCGAAGGCAGAAGAGCGCTTAGAGCATAACAGCAATGTTATCATTTGCAGTTGTTCTGCACAGGAGGGAGGAGCGGTTGCATTGGCTGCGCTGTGTGCAGATGTCAAGTCTTCCTTCCCACCAGCTGAGCGTGTTTGCTTCCCAATCTTGTTTTTCCTTTCTCGTTTCTCTCTCTCTGTCTCTCTCGAAACCTCTTCTCCCACTGCTCTCATTACTGGCCAGAGACAGGGACTTGGAATGAGCGAGTTGATTAATTTGGCAATTTTATGCCCTTCAAAGCAAACATTTCCCCAGGGCAGCTGGCTCGAGGCTTTTAGCATTGCCATTCAAAAGAATTGGAGAGGTTGTCGGGAGGATGCGGTCGGCCAACACTCCAACGCGTCCCTCTCCTGTTCCATCGATGCTCCAAAGGATGAAGGCTCACAAGTATCTTTCTCTGACCTCTCTGGAGGGGAAGTAGAATAACCTTGCAAAAAAAAAATGGAAGCACGTGCTGGGCTTTGACAAACGAGGAACGCGCAAACAAGTGAAGCTACCTGGGACCAGTTTCCAAAGGAATAGGTCCATAATAAAAAGCACGTTTGATGCAAATGAAACACATCCGCTTCATCATTTTCTCTGTTACCTTCAAGTTCGTAACTTGTTGGCGGGTTTTTTTTAATGTGTGTCCTGTGGCTAGCCCAACAGGCTGTTCCCACTGTGATTGCCCCATTGTCGAAGGGGAGTTCACCAGCAGAGGTATTGAGCAAAGCATCCTCTGAGGAAGTGCTCTCCAACTGGGCCAGGAAGAGGAAAGTTAAAAATAAAACTGTAAAAGAGCTATTTTACCCAGAACTTGAATTTCAGCCCGAAAGGAAACGTAAGGGAGAAACTTGGATGTGGATGGGACATTCATCTTGCAGAGACAGGATATCTCGTAAACGTCTCGTCGGCATTTGTTCTAAAATTGAGAGTTTTTACTCATTTGCTGGCATGGGCATCTTCAGGATGTCCTATTCAGTCATTCTTCTCTTGCCTGGAATTGGGGGACTTTCTATTTCTTTTGGGTGATCAAATTTCACCGACTGTCTCATGTAGTCAAAAAAAGTACCTGAAGGCAGGACAGGAAGCAACAGATGGAAACTAATCAAGGAGAGATTGGAACTTAAGGGAAAAAATTCGTAACAGTGAGGACAATTAACCAATGGAATAACTTGCCTTCAGAAGTTGTAAATGCTCCAACACTGGAAGTTTTTAAGAAGAGATTGGACAACCATTTGTCTGAAATGGGATAGGGCTTCCTGCCTGAGCAGGGGGTTGGACTAGATGACCTCCAACGTCCCTTCCAACTCTCAGTCTGTTATTCTGTTAGTCCAACAAACTGAAAAAAGTATTCAATTTTTTGTGTCATTGTACTTGGTCCTAAGAAAGACATTATCTAGGCAGACATCAGTACGAGGAGCGCAGCTGTCCTCCTCTGTAGACTTACATGGCCATATTTGGGAAGTGTTTGCAATCTGATGACATCCAAAAATTGACTTGCTGTTGAGGTTTCCTGAAGTTTAGACTAGTCTTTTTTTTTTAAATCTCAAATCATTACATTTCAATGGTTAGATGGTCTAGACATCGATGTTCGAACATAGATTAAAAAAAACATTTATATTTCATTGTGTTCTACTAATCTAGACAAAATGATGACATATATTCCTAGTCCATGTATGATATGCTATATGCTAAACCAAGGGTCTTCAAACTTGGCAAGTTTAAGACTTGTGGACTTCAACTCCCAGAATTCCTCCTCCAGTCAAGTTAGCTCAGGAATTCTGGGAGTTGAAGTCCACAAGTCTTAAAGCTGTCAAATTTGAAGGCCCCTGTGCTAAACAAACCAAGCAACTGGTTCCTTCCTAATCAAGCGTGTCTTCTGTTCCAACAAGCAAATGTTGAGAAAGAACTATGTTTATTCTGGTTTGTCATATGTGAGCAACGATTTCCTGGCTCTGGATTCGGGTTCAACCCAAGTTTGCCGATTGGTCATCCTGACTGCCTTATTTTCTGTCGCATGTAAAGCTTGCAAGTTCCAACTAGTTGCCAGATGCATTATAAATGGTGCCTTATTCATCTCGTGGATTATGTCTAATTTATGAATCAGAAGCATTGGTCCCTTAATATGCTTATAGCTCAGGAAAGAACATGCACTGCATTTGTTTTCAAGGTAAAAAGCCATTCAGAAGGATTTTTCTCCATTAAGTTGGATTCCCAATGCTCTCTTTTGTCTTTTCACTGTTTTCATTTGAAAAGAATGTTCTTTCTGCGCCAACTCAGGAAGTTCAAACTGCCCAAGGAGCTGCTGATCCAGTTCTACAGAGGAATGATGGAGTCTGTCATCTGCACCTCTATAACTGCTTGGTTTGGTTCTGCAACCCAACAGGACACACACAGACTCCAGAGAGTAATTAGGACTGCAGAAAAAGCAATTGCTACCAACCTGCCTTCCATTGAGGACCTGTATCCTGCACGAGTCCAAAAGAGGGCTGGGAAAACATCTACAGACCCCTCACATCCTGGACATAAACTGTTTCAACTCCTTCCCTCAAAACGACGCTATAGAGCCCTGCACACCAGAACAACTAGACACAAGGACAGGTTTTTCCCGAACGCCATCACTCTGCTAAACAAATAATTCCCTCAACACTGTCCAACTATTTACAAACTCTGCACTACTACTACTATTAATCTTCACATCACTCCTTATCGCACATTCCCTCCCACTTGTGACTGTATGACTGTAAGTTTGTCACTTGTATCCTTACAATTTATACTGACTGTTTCCTAGTATGATTTGATTGCTTATTGTACCCTATGACTATTATTAAGTGTTGTACCTGATGATTCTGGACTCTTGATGAATGTATCTTTTCTTTTATGTACACCGAGAGCATTTGCACCAAGACAAATTCCTTGTCAGTCCAATCACACTTGGCCAATAAAGAATTCTATTTCTATTTCTATTCTATTCTATTCTATTCTATTCTATTCTTCATTCCATTCCACATTTTCTTTATTCTATTCTGTTCTGTTCTGTTCTGTTCTACTCCACTCCACTCCATTCCATTCTAAGAGAGATCTGGCAAAACATTTTAATAGGCAATGGTTTTTTTCCCCTCTAAAGTTCAGCGTCCTAAGCTGTTTGCATTTTTTTCCAGGGCTGCGTTTTGCTGAACGGTTCGCAGATAACTTATCTTGGATAACCGGCTATTATCTCCTACAAAGTAAACAAACGGATCAGCCGGGCTGAATAAATAAAAACTGGCTTCAAATGCCTCCAAATCAGCTCATTAGCTTGGGGAATGACAGCATGATAAAAGCTGTAACGCTAATGGAAGGAATCCCAGGAGAGGGATAAATCAGATCTGGGGGTGAATTTCAGCCCTTGACTTCCAGCTGAATCTACGGGTCAGGAGTTGGGCTTTCTCAAGAGCGCTTTGGAGAGCTCTCTGAAACTTTTAATATTTTTCATGACCTCTCCATTCCAGAAAGCAGAAGTCAACTTTTCTCCCAATTTCCTCCATGTATTATGATTTAGTGCTAATGTTGTTGTGGCTGTTTATTGCTACCTCGGAAAGTCAAGGACAGAGAAATAAAACTGGACCAGACTGGAAAGAACAGGATGGATTCCGGCATTCCAGAGCTCCCAATGTTGTTGTTTTTCCTTCCTAGCTCACACATGTTGACGCCTTGCAGCCTGCTCCCTCCCACAATTGCAGTGCAATTGGTTGTGAAGCTTCCTCATTGATTGACGGGTTCAGATTTCAACTTGAATGCTCCATCATGTCCCACAGCTCTCCGTGAATTTGGGGGGTGGGTGGGCTTGTGGCTGGGGGAAGAACTTACTTTTACAACTTTTAGAATGGATGGAAACTTATCAGGGAGAGAATTAAGGAGAAATTTCCTAGAATTAAGGAATGATGTCCTGACTGTCAGCCTTGGAAGCCATTTTTTACTTGGAAGCTCCGAGGCTGCCACATGCAGTGCCTGGGAATTTGGAAGGGGGTGGTTTCATAGTGAGGTAGAAGATTAGACTCAACAACATTCTTTTCTCAGAGAGACAAGGACAAGTTGCCCTGCACCTGGAGGGGAGTGACTGGGGGGATGTCTCCAGTTGGGACGAAGATTTGGTTGGGCCATGAGATGGACTGGTGGGTGCAGTGGGGATCTTGGATTTCTCTTTTGGGAAGGGAAAATCCAGAGCTATCAGATTCAGGTTTTCCCAGATGTGCCAATATGACAACTTTAATAAAGTGGAACTTTGTGGAAATGTTTGTCTCGGATTTTATTGGTTTGGAGGTTGGTTAGTTGGAATGCTGACACTAACAATGAGAACAATTAAATCAGTGAAACAGCCTGCCTCCAGAAGTTATAGGTGCTCCATCACTGGAAGTTTTTAAGAAGAGATTGGACAAACAAGGGCAAGGGTATAAGGCAAGGGTCTTCAAACTGTCTGTCTGTCTGTCTGTCTGTCTGTCTGTCTGTCATCTCCTCATCCATCCATCCATTCCTATCTATCTCTCCATCCATCCATCATTACAAGGGTCTTCAAACTTGGCAAGCTTAAGACTTGTGGACTTCAACTCCCAGAATTCCTGAGCTAACATGACTGGAGGAGGAATTCTGGGAGTTGAAGTGCAAAGTCTTAAAGCTGTCAAGTTTGAAGACCCCTGGTGTAAGATCTCCTGCTTGGACCGGGGATTGGAGTAGAAGAGGTGCATTCCAAATTTATTATTCTGTAATTATTCAGTAAAGGAGAATATTTGAAATGAGGGATCCTTGGTGCTCTCTGAGCTTGATTGTTGGGTTTTTTTGCAGACATTTCATGCCCAAACTAGGCACTAATTTTCTTGGCACTGACTTTCCAGCAATTAACTTTCATACTTTGAGAATGATTCTCATCTAGCCAGCATCTCATGGTTGTTTCTGGACTACCCAAAAGCCACTAGCTGCTGTTCAGAGGAACAGAAGACTGAGCTTCTGTTTAAAAGCAGCTTCAACTTTACTATTTCAAAACCGCGATCAGATTCAAAATGTATATGGTGGCAGGAGTGGGATTTGGATTTTATTTTCTCCGAGAGGGTGGTTTTGCCAGACAACCGACATTAAAGTTTGAAATGCCACAGGGAATTCATCATGCATCAAAAACTTGGAGAGAGTTTGTTCATCAATCCAGCTCAGATTCTGCAAAATCAACTCCTTTTGAAAATAAAAACCAGCTCACCGTAAACTTTAGAGGATTCCTGCTTAGTTCTCTTGACACTTTCTAAAGTCATCTTTGCAAGCCGTGTTCCACAACTGAGTTAAGCTTGAAAACCTGTTTGTTTTTTGTTCTTGTAGGCCTGTGCAGCTTTGTTTCTGAGTTCTTCAGATCTGTCCTGGTGTTTCAGACTGAATAGGAACAGCTTCCTGTGTTGTCCCTCTTCATCTATTCTCTGTCTGGTGGCATCAAGGATATCTGGCAAGGGGGAAGACAAAATGTGTGCCAAGCTTTGCCGAGGGCTCTTGCGTGCCTGTGTCTGTCACATTCTGCGAGGATGTGCAAAATCACCACAGATCATTTCTTCCCTTTGTTTGCAAGTCGAGCAAGCGTTAAGATGCAGCGCTTGCCAATGTAATCCAGGCAGACTTTATCTAAAGATGCTTAGCTCCTAAATCCTCTATCATTACCTACTCTGAATCTCTTCTAAGCACTGGGCTGGGGGAGAAAGGAATATCATAAATAAATTACCTTTGCTGGAGATGACAGCAACATGAAAATTTCCTCCACTGATTGGGCGCTAAGGGAGTCAGAGCCTGTTTTCGAATCCATGAACTCAGAAGTTCCACCAGTATCACCCCTCAAAAAAAAAAAATATCGGAAGTGGCAAACCAAGCTATTTAAAGAGGAACCAGGACACCAATGGTCAGAGTTTGGAGCATGTGGGGGAGGACAAACCTCTGAAGGAGACTGGAGTAGAACCTTGATGGACAGAAGGAAGATCCTTCACTATGGGGACAATCAGATAAACGTGGGTTGAGCCCAGACCAAGAAAGAGATTTACGGGATCGTCACAGAGAGCCCTTCCCCCCACCCGCTTCTTTCGGGAAGATGAAAAAAGGAGGAGAAGCCTGCATATTTCACAAGATTCAGTTGTTACAACTGTTCTAATAAAAGTAGGCTTAGGCCCACTCGGCGGCTGTTTATCTGGTCCACCTTATAAGGCTGACAGATCCAGTTAAAGATGCCGGTTTATGCATCTAGAGTCTTAAACTGGAATGCCCTAAATTAACAATTTGCTGGCTAAGACACAGCTAATCCCATCCCTTCCTGGAATGTCTCTCTCTTTTTTTCTTTTTTCAAGATTCACATCCTTTCCTGATAATCCTTGTCTCTGTGTGTGTGTGTGTGTGTGCGCGTGTGTGAGAGAGGGGGAGGAGGGAGGGAGGGAGAGAGAAAGAGAGAGGGAGAGAGAGAGAGATTTTCCACTATCCCTTTTTATATTTTCTCAAAATCATTGAGGTTATCCCCCAAAACTTAGAAGGGAAGGGAAGGAAATCAGAATCTATTTCGTTCTCTTCCCTCTCTGAAAACAGAAAGCCCAGGGAGAATGCAAACTAAAACTCCAGATTTTATGAATGTCTCTAATCTTCTCAAGACAGGTGCATTTTTTTTAGTGTTATGAATAGCCTGGATATTATTCCATTGTTTTTAGTGCTTTCTCTCAACAGTTTACATTCTGGCTCAGCTGAGCGGGCCTTTACTTAGCATTTAAATGGCATCATTAATTCCAGAGGTGACTGTTTCCAACTTTTCTTCCTTGTCACTTCTAACCCACTCCTCTTCCCTCATAAAACTATATAGACAAAGCAAGGTCTCTTCTCCAGTTCCACCCCGCGAAAAGTTGCTCTCTGAGATTCTGGCCGGCCCAGGCTTTGGGCCAAAAATGGCCAGAACGGCAAAGAAAACATCAGCTCCCAGTTCTCGCCACGCGTTGCCTACGTCCGTCTGGATGCCTTCTTCCTTTCGAGATGAGACTTTGGCTGGCCTGCTGCGGCCGAGCATCTGGCAAGTTTATAATCCCAGCACATCTGGAGGACACCAGATTTGGAAAGGCTGCTTTAACATCTGGGCTTCCTGGGTCGGGACCCAAGCAGTCTTCTGACTTGGCATTTTGTGCATAGTATACAAAAATAAGGTTCAGGTTCAGGACTTTCCCACCCTTCGATAATATTTGAGAATCATCAGTTTCCAGAGTTTGGTGATGAAGGAGGGGAGTTCCTCCTTGTTATCTGGTCCCGTAACTTGTCCAAAACAGCAGCGGTAAGTTCGTAAAACGAAAACATCATGCCCCAAAAAGATTGCTGGGTTCCAAATACTTTCTCCCCAGAGTTCAACCCAGGACAACAAATACATATATTCACAAATGTTAGTTTTTCCTAGCGGGCTTTGTTTTGAAGCGGAGGGCCTCAAAGAGTTAACAGAAGGCCTAAAATAGATCTCACGCAGCCTTAAAAACAACCAGTAACCTTAATAATTAAAGTTCTATAGACTTCAGTGCTTTTTTCTTCTTCTTCCCTGAAACGACCCATCGCTGACAGAACAATTAGAAATGTGGAGACCATGTAATTAAGTAGACAATGTTGGGGGTTTTTCCCCCCCCTTTCTTTCTCTCTTTTCTCTTTCATTCCCTGCAATTAGCTTCTCCAATATTACAGAGGCGGTTATGTCATTCCTTCTTGCAGTCTTCTTCCAATTCGAAATTTTGAAATAAAATGCCTTCCCCAAAGTCTTGACTAGATCTCTCTCTCTCTCTCTCTCTCTCTCTCTCTCTCTCTCTCTCTTTCTCTCTTGATTTCTGTTTCAGGGCAAAACTTCAGATCAGTTGACTTCTGGACTCAGAATCCTTCTGAAATGTTTAGAAGTAACTTTTAGCCATGTGGATGTGACAACCAGCTAAATAGGAGCCAGCAGTGTGCAGCAGCAGCCCAAAAACCTAATGCAATCCTAAGTTGCATTAACAGAGGGATACAATCGAGAGCAAGTGAGGTACTAATACAACTCTATAAAGCCTTAGTAAGGCCACACCTATATTGCATCCAGTTTTGGTTGCCGCACTATAAAAAAATGCTGAGAGACTAGAAAAAGTGCAGAGAAGAGCAACCAGGATGATTAGGGGACTGGAAGCTAAAATATACGATGAACGGTTGCAGGAACTGGGCCTGGCTAGTCTAGGGAAGAGAAGGACCAGGGGAGACAGGAGAGCAGCCTTCCAATATTTGAGGGGCTGCCAGAGAGAAGAGGAAGGGGGTCAAGCTATTTTCCAAGGCACCTGAAGGCCAGACAAGGAACAATGGATGGAAACTGACCAAGGAGAGATTCAACCTGGAAATAAGGAGAAACTTTCTGACAGGGAGAACAATCAACCCATGGAACAGAAGTTGCCCTCGGAAGTTGTGGGAGCGCCATCACTTGAGACTTTCAAGAAGAGATTGGACTCCCATCTGTCAGAAATGGTGTAGGGCCTCCCGCTTGGGCAGGGGGTTGGACTAGATGACCTACAAGGTCCCTTCCAACTCTGATTATCTGTTAACCTGCCTTCCAGACAACCTGAGTTTCTGTCAATCCACAAGCAACTGTACATGCTTTAATGGGATTGCTCCTGTTGTATTATTGAAAGGAAGGTTGCTATCCTGTCAATTTCTTCCTGGAAAGGGCTTTTTTTGAAGTGGTTTGTTGCTTTTAGTTGGACTTCTCCTGGGGCCCCTCCGTCCGGCATTAAGCAGATCCGATTCTTTGTGGTGCTTCTCAACCCAAGCCAAGATTAGCTCATTGGTATCATTTACCTGCTGGGGTAACCAGGTGGCCTTTTTATACAACTTCCCTCAGCTGCCAAAGAGGACCTGCGTCATCCCGGATCCAATTTTGCTAGCGCTCGTTCATAGCCATAGAGGCAAATGTAAAAATAATGGCTACAAGTAAAATAGAAAGACGGGGTTTTGTGTTTTGGCTTGGCTGTTTTCCATCATCTTTATACCCGATAGTCCTTTCCGAGGATGCTTCAAAGAGAGGGCCGTCTTCTAGTGTTTCTCCAATGAGAAATCAATACATTAGGACACAGGTTCATCCGATTGGATACGTGTATGGTATAGATTTCCTCGGATTGTGCATCTTCGGAAGGAATGTCTCGTGTCAGGTCTGGATCTTCTCCAGTCCTCAAAAAAAAAAAAAATATCTGGGATGGACTGTGAGAATAACCTTGGGAGACAGGAGGAAGAGTCACAGCTTGGGAGACATTTTCAGGGAGATATTACAAGATATATGAGCCACGGTGGTGCAGTGGTTAGAGTGCAGTACTGCAGGGCTACTTCTGCTGCCTGCCGGCTGCCTGCCGTTTGGCGGTTCGAATCTCACCAGGCTCAAGGTTGACTCAGCTTTCCATCCTTCTGAGGTGGGTAAAATGAGGACCCAGATTGTTGGGAGCAAATAGGAGCTCACTATTGTTATGTTACTAAGGACTATTGAACAGGGGACTGGAGGCTAAAACATTGCAGGAATTGATATGTCTAGTTTAGTAAAGAGAAGGACCAGGGGAGACAGGACAGCAGTCTTCCAATATTTGAAGGGCTGCCACAGAGAAGCGGGGGCCAGACTATTCTCCAAAGCACCTAAAGGCAGGACAAGAAGCAACGGATCAAGGAGAGGAGCAACCTGGAACTAAGAAGGAATTTCCTGACAGGAAGGACAATTAATCAGTGGAAAGACTTGCCTCCAGAAGTCGTAGGCGCTCCATCACTGGAGATTTTTAAGACGAGACAGGCCAGTTATTTGTCTGGAATTGCATAGGTTCCCCTTCTTGAGCAGGGGGTTGGACTAGAAGACCTCCAAGGTCCCTGCCAACTCTATAGTTCTGTTACAACTGTCATCCACATCGCCCAGAATCATGTCACATTTTCTGTTCCCTTTTTCACCCCATTTTTGGAAAGGTTTCCAGGCAACGTGGGATAAATGGGCCCAGTAAATATTTAGAGAATAACATACAGCCCACGAGTAGGTGAAATTCTCTTTCCTCGCCAAGCTGTCTGCCTTTATCCGGGATCCTGCTTCATGTTTCTCAGATGAAGTAAACAGAGGTTCCTTTTATAGGCCAGGCGGAGGAGAAAGTGCTCTGATTTCTAGTGGAAAAGTTTCTCGTCCTCTCCTCTAATTGCATCATCCAGCGGAGGCGGACAGTATACCCCAGTCCTTTCAAGGCCAAAACATGACCCAAATAAACTCTAGAATAGATGCTTTTTTCCCCCCTTCTCTGTAAAAAGGAGAAAAAATAAAAATAAAAAGCTTTTCCACGGAGAGATCCCCCAAAAATGATCCCTTTTTGCGCCAACAGAATGGCAAATATTTTCCATGCCCGTCACAGATGAAGGGGAAAAGTCTTCAGGAAGTTAGCCAGGCAAAAGCAACAGAAAGAATATCTGATGGAAACCAAGTTGTTGGGATGGTTAATGGGGACTATCGGGTTTTATGAATGAAGGGCTTCAAAGGAAGAAGGTTAGAAAAAGCTAATGCAATCCTAAGCTGCATTATTTATTTTTATTTATTTATTAATTTGACTCTCCAAAAGGACTCACGGCGGCTCACAACTAAAACACAACAATAAATAATTACCTAAAAACAAATTAAACCAGGTACAAGTCAAATAGAATTTTAAAACCCCAAGGTTAAAAACAATCAAACCCCCAGAGGGTCAGCACAGCCCGGACTGCGCAAATAACCAGGTCTTTAAATCGTGGTGGAAGGTGCGGAGATTGGGGGCCAGCTGGAGCTCTGGCGGAAGCTGATTCCATAAAGTGGGAGCCGCCACAGAATAGGCCCTCCCTGCCAAACGACATTGAGTCGCATACGGCACCCCAAGGAGCCCCCGTCTGTGCGCTCGTACAGGGCGGTTGGTATTATGAGAGAGATACAATCAAGATACAATTAATACCGAAGGCCAGACAAGGAACAATGGATGGAAACCGATCAAGGAGAGATTCAACCTGGAAATAAGGAGGAATTTTTCTGACAGTGAGAACAATCAACCCATGGAACAGAAGTTGCCCTTGGAAGTTGGGGAGCTTCATCGCTGGAGGCTTTCAAGAAGAGACTGGACTGCCATCTGTCAGAAATAGTAGGGTCTCCTGCTTGGGCAGGGGGTTGGACTAGATGACCTTCAAGGTCCCTTCCAACTCTGATGATCTGTTATCTGTTAGAAGGGTGTTAGTTCGGTCGCCAAGGATGGTGAGATAAAAATGGTCGAATTGTCCCCGAATTATTTAGTTTCTTCCTAAGAAGCATGGATCCCTCCCCCACCAATGTTTTTCCTCTGACTCAGAGTCAGCCCTGGAGTTTAAGCAAAGGAAAAAAATATACAGGGAGAGGGTAAATACTTGGAATTTGAAACCATCCTGCACTTTGGGCTGGTTAAAAACCGGCACTTCACTCAACCCTCTTCCATTTTTCCATGAGATTGGGAGCAAATTCAACTTAAACCTCACCTCCTCACCAATGCGTGGAGTGCCATCGTCCAGCGTGGCTGACTTCTAATGCAATTGAAAGTGTTGATTGCGTTGAATTAAGTGCTGATTGACTTGTCTCTTGTTGTTCCTTGTATGTCCAATCACACTTGGCCAATAAAGAATTCTATTCTATTCTATTCTATTCTATTCTATTCTATTCTATTCTATTCTATTCTTCATTCCAATATCTATTCTATTCTATTCTATTCTATTCTATTCTATTCTGCATTCTATTCTATTCCATTCCCTTCCATTCCCCACAGCTAACAGCAGAAGCAACCAGAAATCAAGGCAGGGAAACAACTAGGATTATATTTTACAAGCTGGGTCCTTCTATGCACGGCCTTCCAAGGCCTCTTGGACAAGGGGCTCACTTTAAAAGGATAAAGCAGGAGAGACTTTCAGTTTTCTGGGGTCATTTCTAACTTTTAAACAGCCTTTTTTCTTCCGAATTTGGATGTCCTTGAGTCGCTAGAACCACAGGAAAACCCCCACCATTTAAGGGAAGAGGGGGAAAAAAATCAAACTTCCCTGCCCAAAGGTTATCTATTTTTAACTCTTCTACTGGACTCTTCTGCTAACTTTCAGCCTTGGCCAACAGAAAAGGATAAGTTTTGACAACTTTGTTACTTGCTGCCGATTAAAAATTCTCCTAGCAGAGCTGAAAAAAAGGACAAGAGCCACAAGGTTAGGTCGCAGTCCAGCAAATTCCCTTTTCAAGAAGGAGGAGGAAGAGGAGGAAGAGAAGGAGAAGAAGAGGAGGAAGAAGAGGAGGAGAAGGAAAGAAGGAGGAAGGAAGGGGTAGAGGAAGGAGGAGGAGGAATTAACTGAAAAGGGGATGGCACAAGAAGAAAACTCACAGGGGAGGGAGAAGGAAAACTGGAACCTTCATATGGGGCGGCATTGTGCTTCTGAATGCCCGTTATTATCAAACTAGAGGCAGAACAATGCTGTTTATCTCCTTAATTAGTTACAAGTCTGTGTTTGCAGACATCTAATAAAGATCCGGCAATTGGCAGGCTGGTGGAGAGCGAATATTGACAGGAGAGCGATGGTCTATCTGATGCAGGCAGATGCTCCTCTTTCTGTTTCTGTAATTGTCTTGTTTTTCCGCGCCTATAATTATTACCATTGTTCTTCCGCTCCTGCATCTCTTTTCACGCTGCCAGCTGCACGGAGCGTTCGATGCGGACAGGAAAGTGGCGCTGCCAATGGAAGCTTTTTAAAGAAAAGAGGCGCAGAAAACTGGCGCCTGAGCCTTCGAAAAGGCACGCTCCAGGCCTCCCTCAATCCTGGCTTGAGTTGGCCGGATCTTTTGAGTTGGCTCCGCAGGGGAAGGGAATTCAAGAGTGTTAATTCAGTCCAGTTGTCTTTCCACTTCCTGTGATGTGCCGTGCATGAGTTTCAGTGGTCAAGTCCCACCACTGGGGGATTCTTTTCCCACAGAGGCATCCTGGTGCTCCCAGTTTCCACGACAAATGGGATGGACGCACAAAACGTCTCTTTTACATTTTTATCCTCAGCCCAGTCTCTGTATCGGGACTTTAGGCCTGGCCAAGGAACTCAACAATCCTCTTTGTTGCTCAGGCTTTATATCTATACATGTATATATAAGTGTGTGTGGGTGTGGGTGTGGGTGTGGGTGGGTGTGTATTAGCTCGATACCCATGCTTCGCTATGAAACTATGTGGTTGGGCTTAGTTTTTTGGGAGGAAAATAAGGGTGAGAAAATTGTGCCTCTGCCTACCAGCATCCATCGGTATTCATCTGGCTAGCGTCCTGTCGGTATGTGAGAGAGTGGAGGGCTGTTTGGAAACTGAAACAACATTTGCTGTGTGAGCAAGGAGACAGCAAGGAGCCTGGGTGTGGCTTAGCTCAACTGTTCTGTCCTAAAGCTGCTTGGTGCTCTGAAACTGAAACTCCTCTGCTTGTGTATTGCATTTGGAAGAGTTTTCTTTTCAGGTGGGGAGAGGGAGTCGAACTCCTTAGCATCAGAGCGTGTTAATAATAATAATATAGGAAATACTCTAAATGCTCTGATGGTCATTTCAAAAAATCCTTTCTTAGTGAGCCCCTAGAAGCCAAGAGGAACATACGCACCAAATATATATATATATGCTCAGCTTGGCCTAATTTTAGCAGGAAACATTGTTAGTGTGAAGAGTTAAATATTAAAGAGAGAAACTGAGTAGCAGCAACTAATCCAACCATGAGTCAGACTGATTAAGAATGCGAACTAAAGACTAAATCCCTAACCTCAGAATTCTTGTGAGTGACATTCTCTTCCGTCTGGGTTATTCAAATGCTCCTGAGTTGTTTTCACTGGGTGGGTTGGAGCCTGAGTGGGTTTGCCTTGCAAAAGCTATTGTTTGCAACCTGTATTGTGATTGGCAAGAGGTCGCTTTGCATACCAGGGAAGTTACCACCATACCTTCCTCTAGGCCAGGAGGAAGGGAAGAGAAGGGGAGGGAAGAGAGGGGGAGGAGGGAGGAGGAGGAGGAAGAGAAGGAGGAGGAGGAGAGGGGAAGAGGAGGAAAGGAGTAGGATCAGTTAAAATCTGACATTTCCCAAATTTTCTCTCCTTCCTTCCTTCCTTCCTTCCTTCCTTCCTTCCTTCCTTCCTTCCTTCCTTCCTTCCCTCCCCTCCCCTCCTTCCTCCCTCCTTTCTCCCTCCTTTCTCTTTCCTTCCCTTCCCTTCGCCCAACAGCAATCTCTGAGCCTTGTCTTCCTTTGAGACGATCTGCCTGAGATTAGTCTGTTTCGAACAAGGGAACCAGAAGAGGAATAGTTAGAACAAAGGACCTTTCTTCGTTCTTTTGTAATTCTTTCAGGACGTCCTGAATTTGTCTCCGAGACCTCCCAGTGGGCTTCCTGTTTGCTCCTTTCATAATTGCCAAAGAAACATTAACAGTGAAGTGGGACCGAAGGGCGCAGACCTGTCCATTTCACCCACCAAAGAATGGAGGAGACCAGCTGTAGATGGCTCCTCCCCAGCATCTTGGGTAAATATTGAATCTGGCTCGCCTTTAGAGAGCGTAAAGAACACGAGGGTGTTGAAAGGTGCAATTTTTCTTGACTTAGCTAAATCGGCATGCGTTCTTTTGAGCTGTCTTTTTCCTCAGAAGTCTCGCTTTCTGACCTTGGAAATTCACAGCCCTTATTTGTCCATGCAATGGAACCAGAGATATTTATAAAGAATGTGACATCCCAGCCATATTTGGCTCACGCACCCTACCAGGATACATTTTGCTTCTCTCCTCTCAAACTCTCTAGGTGTGATCATCGTTCCAGGGAACTATGTGCCCAGAAGGCAGTAAATCAAATCAGTTTATGTCAACATCGGCAAAAATCACATGTCTCCACCTTCCCTTTTGGTACCATCATCTCCTTTGTCCTCTACCCCAAATGGGGTTTTTGACAATTCGCCACGGCCAACCCATCACAGTTAATTCACCATGGCCAACTTGCCATGGCCAACTCACTATGGCCAACTCACCAAGGCCAACTCATCACAGCCAACTTGCCATGGCCAACTCACCATGGCCAACTCATCACGGCTAACTCGCCATGGCCAACTCACTATGGCCAACTCATCATGCCCAACTCACCACGGCCAACTCATCACAGACAACTTGCCATGGCCAACTCACCATGGCCAACTCACGCTAACTCACATGGCCAACTCACTATGGCCAACTCACCACGGCCAACTCACCACGGCCAACTTGCCATGGCCAACGCATCATGGCCAACTCACCACGGCCAACTCATCACAGCCAACTTGCCATGGTCAACTCACCATGGCCAACTCATCACGGCTAACCTGCCAAGGCCAACTCACTATGGCCAACTCACCATGGCCAACTCACCACCATGGCCAACTCACCATGGCCAACTCATCATGGCCAACTCATCACAGCCAACTTGCCATGGTCAACTCACCATGGCCAACTCATCACGGCTAACCTGCCAAGGCCAACTCACTATGGCCAACTCGCCACAGCCAACTCACCACCATGGCCAACTTACTGCGGCCAACTCACTGTGGCCAACTTTCCATGGCCAACTCGCCATGGCCAACTCACCACAGCCAACTCACCACGGCCAACTTGCCACGGCCAACTTACTGTGGGCAACTCACTGCAGGACAAAAGTTACACTAATATCAAAGAAATGGTGGAATAGAATCATTTAAACAAGGATCCGAAGGAGGGACAGAATGAAATGTGAATGACCAAAGTTAAAATACATTTTTATCTATTTTAAATAATTAAAGTGAATTGTTAAATTGTCCCACGGCAAGTTGGCTATGTTGAGTTGGACACAGCGAGTTGGCCGGGGCCACTTGTTCCATTCTGCCCAAACAGGGGTTCCCCTTCCCCTTAAAGCAGATGACCTGGAGCAGGAAATCTCCTTCAGATATGTCTTTGTTTAATGGCAGGCTGGAGAATGGGGGACGGTGTCACTGGAGCACACCCTAAGGAATAAACAATGCAGAAACACTGGCTTGGCTGGACCACAATTTCCGGAATGCAGCCTCATTTATTGCCTGGAATCTGGGAAGGAGACCAAGGGCACGATGGCTTAAGCTGTCCCCAAATTCACCTTTTTCAGCCTTGGGTCTGCCTTTTGAATCTATTTGCAAAAGCCAGCTGGGTTGCGTATGCTGACAACCTGCTTTTCTCCTTTTTCATCGCTCTCGCAATCTGGCTTATATGCAGCTGATATCTATGCAGCCTCCTGGCATTCCAGATTCCTGGAAGGAATCACCTCGCTAGCTGATCCCTCTGGACCCGAGTGCAGAAATCAGGTTTTGGGCCAGATAGCTTATCTGCTCTCTGCTTCAGCTCTGCTTCAGTTTATCCTTCTCGCGCTCTGAAACCCGTTCTTAAAAAGGCCAAGCCTCCTTCGGGGTAGGCCCAACTCTTGTCATGACACAACTGTGCCTTTCTAGTTTTCTGAGCCACAATACGGAAGAAAAACTGCATTGTATCCTCTGGGATGATTTTTGTAACTTAAACCTCCCGGGCTCTCCTGGTGGTCCCTGCTCCGCCTCTAAGCAAATCAGACCCTGCTGAGCTGGCTCGAAATGAACTCACATCAGAAAGGTGCTTCTTACAGCTTCCCACCTTTTCCTTCCTGACAGCATCTTTAGTTTTAAGTTCCCCGTTTTCATTCAAAATGTCTTTATATCTTGTAAATTTTTCCATGCTGACAACGTTCAGATCAGTGGTGGGACTCAATTTTTTTTTTACTACCGGTTCTGTGGGCATGGCTTGGTGGGCATGGCTTGGTGGGCATGGCTTGGTAGGCATGGCAGGGGGAGGATACAGCAAAATCCCCATTCCCTCCCCACCCCACTAACCTGCTTTCCAGCTCTGTTCTCCTGTGCAGGGCAACCAAAGAAGACCCAGCCGATCAGCTGGGTCTCAATGGGAGGCAGAGAAGAGATGGGGGCCAGTCAGAGGTGGTATTGGCCGGTTCTCCGAACTACTCAAAATTTCCACTACCAGTTCTCCAGAACTGGTCAGAACCGGCTGAATACCACCTGTTTTGGATGTATCAGTGCCTCCATTGTGGAAAGCCAGACTGGTATTTTCATATAATGTTTTTTTCTTTTAATTTTTGCCCAGTAAAGCATTTCTAATATAATGCCTTTAAAAACACCTATGTATTTTGTTTTTCCCATGCCATAAGAAGGCGTGCCACCCCAGTTGCAAATCATATCCCTCCAAAATCAATAATCCTCTATGTCTCAAATTTATCCATCCTTTCACCCATGTTAAGTACCAGAGGCCTGGTAGTAGAGCTCCCAGTCTGGCAATCCAAAAACCCCTTTGTTTTTTAGACTCTGGTAACATTTTAAACTTATTCTTGATTTTTTTTCCCTTGCCAGATATATTTTAACATTTTATTTTAACTCCTCAAAGTATTTTTTTCCCTGGCTTTATCAGGATTGTTCGGAACAAAAACAAGAATCTTGGCCAAATATTTGTTTGTATAGTGGCTATTCTTCCTATCAGTGATCGTTGCAAAGATGCTCCTGACAGTCTCTTTCAAGACCGCCCTTCCTTCTCCTTGCCTTCCACCAAAGCTTCCTTCCACCAACGTGCTTGGATACCCCCAGTTTCTCATCAGCAAATCCAGGCAGGGTGACCTGGCTGCTGTCTTTCTTTTGCTGGAGGCAATCCCAGGGAATCATTTAGTTGGAGCTGAGGTGGAGGAATTCCTCCGAAGGAATCTGCCCGGCTCCTTGCCCGTTTCCCAATCCCCCTTTTCCAACCCACTGGAGGCGCTCCAGATTCCTACTTTATCCTGCTACTGAAGTGTGTATGTCTGTGGTTTTTTTTGGGGGGGAGGGGGGAGAGAGATGTCATGGCTAGCTTCCAAAGTTCGGGTGCTACCAGTAAGGTAGGTCCACCCGCACACCTGGCAAAGTTTTAACGAAGCTACAGCTCCTTTGGCAGACACCAAACTAAGAAGACAAAGCAAAGGGGGATTTTAAGTTGCTTCTTTTTTTTTTTTAAAGCAAGATGTTGCCATGGGGCTGGATGGCATTGGATTGCAGGTTTGGGGGCCGGTCTGTCTTTGCCAAACGCAAGGGGAGGATAGAAGATTACAAACTTATAAACCAGGGCTCTTCCAACTTGATAACTTTAAGACTTGTGGGACTTCCAACTCCCAGAATTCCTCCTCCAGTCATGTTAGCTCAGGAATTCTGGGAGTTGAAGCCCCACAAGTCTTAAACTTGCCAAGATTGAAGACCCTTGCCATAAACCCACACTGGGGATGAGGGTTAATTAGGTAAGCTTTCCCCCCCATCATGCCATCACTCTGCTAAATCACTAATTCCCACAACACTCTCTTATGCCCTGGGATGTCAAACCACCTAGTTAGGGCTGTATTACTATTATCCTTCCCATCTTTCCCATTTCCTTAGCTTCTTATGACCATCACTTGGTTGTTTGAGTCTTATGATGGATGTGGATTGCTTTTATTTAGTATCCTATTATGATTGGTGTTGATTGCTTATTTAGTATCCTATCACTGAGTATTGTATCTTACAATTTATGATAATGGTATGTTATGATTATGATCATGATTTATCACTTGTATGTACACTGAGAGCTTTGCACCAGAGACAAATTCCTTGTGTGTCTAATCACACTTGGCCAATAAAGAATTCTCTATTCTATTCTAATTCTAATTCTAATTCTATTCTTATTCTATTCTACTCTAATTTTATTCTATTCTACTCAACTCAATTCAACTCAACTCTACTCTACTCTCTACTCTGCTGCTATTCCTATTCCATTCCCTGGGACTGATTTCTCAATGGACTTGCCTAGTATAAGGATTGGAGAAATGAATTCTATTCTGCTTTCTTGGGGCTCTCTTCTGAAGAATAACTCTAGATCAACTCCTGATGATAATAACTGCAATTTAGCTATAACCGTCCATTGATAGTGCTTGGAATAAACCAAAAGAGCATCAAAGAATCAGATGGTGATTATGATGATGTAATATATAATAACACCTTCACATCTACAGCCCTGGGGTGTTTCTGAATGGTCTATTAATTGCACGTGTTCGAAACTGACACACCAGCAGTGCAAATGTTTTCTTTTTCAAAGTTTAGAAGACTTTTTCTGTCCCATCGGATGGTGTCAGGAGTATCTGCCGGACTCCTTCAATACAAGCTTCTTTTCTTGAAACATCCCCCAAAATTATTCCCAACCTCTGGAAATCCCAGAAGGCAACAATGGTTTGGCTCAGCAGAGAAAACCATCCTCAATTATTTATCTTTTCCGAGGGGGGGTCTCTGTTTTCCTTCGAGCAAACCCTCTTCTTGGCAGGGAACCAAATCCTGCATCCTCTGCCTCTAAAAGGAGAGGGCAGAGCAAGAAAGGTCCTGGTTACTGGAAGGATGACTTAACAACAGAAGAGCAGAGTTGGGACCTTGGAGGTCTTCTAGTCCAACCCTCCCCCCCACCGCTCAAGCTGGACACTTATGCCATTCCTGACTGTCCAATCTCTGCTTAAAAACCTCCAGTGTTGGAGCATTCACAACTTCAGGAGGCAAGTTGTTCCCCAGATTAATTGTTCTAACTGCCAGGAAATTTCTTCTTAGTTCCAGGTTGCTTCGCTCCTTGATGAGTTTCCACCCATCATTTCTTGTCTTGCCTTCGGGTGCTTTGTAGAATAGCTTGACTCCCTCTTCTTTGGGGCAGCCCCTCAAATATTGGAAGACTGCTCTCCTGTCTCCCCTGGTCCTTCTTTTGACATGTCTCTCTCTGCACCAAATTCCACTCCAAAGGACACAGATGCCATCCATCAGTGCCCCCCATTGCTCTTCATGGCTTGGGGCCGGCCTTGCCAACAATTCTATTTACGCACAACCCGTGAGCACCACAATGGGGAAGATGTTAGGCCTCAGGATGTCTCTTAAAATGTCTCTGTCTGGTTTCTTCCTTGTCCTCTGTCAGCATGACTGGGCATTTCTGGATGCTGCCCAGAAGTTAGATTCTCTTTGAGTATCAGCCTTTCTCCTTTCCTTTCAGATCCAGGTAGAGGGTTTAAGATCACCTCTTAATATCCACTCGGCCCCAGGTCTTTAAAATGACTGCTACTTTGGCTTCTGTAATTTTATTTTTTCTGGCATGGCTTTGCTTTTTTTTTTTCTTTTTCCAATCAATCTGTTGTTATCAATCTGTTCCAGCAACACCCAAATTTCCCCTCCTTCTTTTTCAGATGGGTTTTTATCCAAGCGTGCGGTGTTCCAGGAGCCACAGACCAAAAGGTATCTCTTGCTGTCTCCTTATTGGGAGCTGATCTGCAAAAGCAGGATATGGACTGAGAGGGGGACAGAAGAGGCGGGGTGGGGTGGGGGAGAAAAAAACAACCTTTGGCCAGTAAATGAACCCTGAAAAGGATCTGGCAAAAATAGCACATCCCTTTCCTGTGCAGGCAGAAGTGGGGAGATAAAAATGGGATACTGGAGATCAAAAAAAGGGTATATCAGAGGAAAAAAGGAAAAAGGCAGAGCTGAGAATGACTGAAAGGATGTAGCTAATAAAATACAGATTATTCTGTTGGTTATGTCCCAAAACCAGGTGGGTTTGCCTGTTTATAGCCTCCGGCCATTAATGTCCTGTTGGTAAACACCTTCCTTGGATAAGCACAATTTACACAATGCTTGCTTTGCACCGGCCCTTTCAGCTTCTCCATCGGCCCAGGAATGGCAACGCAGGTAGTCCTTGACTAATGACCACAACGGAGCCCAAAATTTCCATGGCTTAAGCAAGACGATGAAATGAGTTTTGCCCCCGTTTCACGACCTTTCGTGCCCCCGTCGTTAAGCGAACCCTTGCAGTTGTTAAGTTCGTCACACGGCAGGTGAAGCGAGTCCGGCTTTCCCCGTTGGCTCTGCTTGTCAGACGGTCACCAAAGGGGATCACGGGACGCTGCAGCCGTCATAAATACAAATCGGTTGCCAAGTGCCTGAATTTTGATTGCAAGACCACGGGGATGCTGCAAGGGTTGCGTGAACAACAGCCGTAAGTCACTTTTCTTCAGTACCTTTGTAACTTTGGCCGCTAAAGAAGGACTAGAATACAGAATAACAGAGCTGGAAGGGCCCTTGGAGGTCATCCAGTCCAACCCCCTGCTCAAGCGGGAAACTCTATACCATTTCAGACAATCTCTTCTTAAACAACTTCCAGTGTTGGAGCATTCAGAGAGTCTGGAGGCAAATTTGTTCCACTGATTCATTGTTCTCACTGTCAGGAAATTTCTCCTTAGTTCTAGGTTGTTTCTCTCTTTGATTAATTTCCACCCATTGCTTCTTGTCCTGCCTTCAGGTGCTTTGGAGAATAGCTTGACCCCCTCTTCTTTGGGGCAGCCCCTCAAATATTAGGAACGCTGCTATCAAGTCACCCCTGACTGCCTGTCATGTTTCAGTCATTAGCACTCACCTGTGATAACCTGCAGAAAAGAACATCTTCCAGGTCTCCTTTAGGAAACCACTGGCTGAAAAGACCCATCTTCCCCTGCACGCCGTGGGGCCAACCAAACACATCACTTTGAATTCTGCTATCAGCCACGAATGACTGGCGCAGCGCGACAGGCTGCCCTTCCTCAGGCGGCCTTGAGTGACAGGCGTGCTGATGCGGAGCGATGTTGCCCCCGCGAACCCCTGACAGGTCAGGCCCGCTCCGTCCTCTGCCGAATCCCTCGCGGGGCATCCATCCAACCTGCAAATCCTCCTTCCGAAGTCATCTTCCTCCGTGCGCGGCATCGTAACGAGGTCTCGCCTTCGGGTGCAGGGAAGCGGAGTTCGTAAGGCGTTCGGGAGATCAGGGCCTGCACGTGAGCACCAGACTCTTACACACACACACACAGACACACATGCGCACAAGCATTTTGTGGCCCACTGGTTCCCCTGTGTCTAGGACACACACAAGGGCTACCAGGCTAACGAAACAAGAAACACATGCTTAGAGGAACAGTACCAGCCGCAAATTGAACAAAGCAGCACGTAATACCGCAGGCCATTTTAAGCAGCCATTATTAAAATGAGCATCAACATCCATATAACAGAATAACAGAGTTGGAAGGGACATTAGAGGTCTTCTAGACCATCCCTCTACTCAGCCAGGCGAGCCAACATCATTCTGAACAAATAGCTGTCCAATCTTTTCTTTAAAATCTCCAGGGGTGTTGTGGTTAGCCGGCAGCAGGTATGGACGGCTGAGGAGAGCAAGGACTCAGATGAGGGCCCAGGACCGTTAGGGGGTGGACTGCTGCCTTCAGAGATTGTGGGGGCTGGCAGCAGCGATGATGAGGTTCCCAAGGAGTCTGTGCCAAGTGTGCGTGCTCACAGGATTGCTTGGAGGAAACAGCAGCTGCAGCAGCACGGGTGACTCAGGAGTAAGGCTGCAAGGTAATGGCCCTCCTACAAGAAGATAAAAGGCAGCTGTGAAGCGAACGTTCTTTGCAGGAAGCAAAGACGTTTTGAAACTCAGCCTCGGGGACATTACAGTATCTTAAGTTGGTATTTGAAGACTCTTGTGTTGTAAAATATTTCTTATCTGTTATTCTTGGCAGTCTCACACAGTTTTGACGAGGCTTGTGCTTATCAAAGTTAATTAGTTTGCAGCAGCCTTTTAACTGGGGATTCGTAAGAATCATTAAAAAGATTTCTGTTCCCTTTGGTTCATGTTTGTTTTATTGGAAAAGAGTTTGGGTCAGAACAAGGGGTGGAGCACCCACAACTTCTGGAGGCAGGCCGTTCCACTGGTTCATCGGTCTTCCCGTCAGGAAATTTCTCCTAAATTCTAGGTTGGATTTCTCCTTGATTAATTTCCATCCATTGCTTCTTGTCCTGCCTTTAGGTGTTTTGGAGAACCCGAGGCAGAATATTCCAGGACAGTTCTAGGAAGGAGGCTTCTATTTCTACAATTGTATTAGTTGGATCTGTCAAAGTTCAGCCCAGCTGGACATCTTTTTACTCTCTTTTGATGGGTTAGCAATAATTCTTCCTTGGTCCCACGATTGCTTGATGCTTCAAAGCTTTGGAAGGGGCATCTGAAGCTCCTCCTCGAAGATCCGGCATTTTCTTTGTTTTATTATATTTATAAACCGCCCACTCTATTACAAGAAATCCTAGTGGGATGTTCTACATGCATCGTGGAGGCTCAGCTGTTGATTTATACCCTGCCTCTAAAAAAACCGTGTCTCATCCTCAAAGTAAGGCGCTTTCCTTGATCAGATCGTTGGTCCAATCCACTCAGTACCTCCTGCCTGGCAAGGTTGAACGAGGACGTGTTTTGGACCCATAGTTCCTCCCCGATGTATAAATAGTAGTCACATCTTATATAAATAGTAGACCAATGAGTCACAGAAGGTCAATAATGAACCAACAGAGGTGTTACCTTTCAACCAGGTACCCCGATGGAAACAAAGGGCAGAGATCAAGTGGGGAGAGTCAGATTACAAGAACCATGGGGGGAACATGTGGATGCAACAGCCGATAAGCCATCCAGACTTCTCCACTGCCCTGGAGGGGGTTGTGGACTCCTGCAATTGGGGTTATATAAATCTCACTATTCAATCATGTTCTGATTGAATCAATCATGTTCTGTTGGATATGCTCCTGTTGGCTGGGATCCAGAGGTGGTATTCAGCCGGTTCTGGAGAACCGGTAGCGGAAATTTTGAGTCATTCGGAGAACCGGCAAATGCCATCTCTGACTGGCCCTGGTCCCATCTATTCCTTTGAAAATACCCATGTATTTTGTTTTTCCCATGCCATAAGAAGGCGTGCCACCCCAGTTGCAAATCATATCCCTCCAAAATCAATAATCATCTCAAATTTATCCATTCTTTCACCCATGTTTCGTACCAGAGGCCTAGTAGTATAGCTCCCAGTCTGACAGCCCAAAACTAGAGGTGGTATTCAGCCAGTTCTGACAGGTTCTGGAGAACTGGTAGCGGAAATTTTGAGTTGTTTGGAGAACCGGCCAATACCACCTCTGACTGGCACCACCAACCCCATCTATTCTCTGCCTCCTGAGTCCCAGCTGATTGGCTGGGTCTTCTTTGGTTGCCTTGCACAGGAGAACAGAGCTGGAAAGCAGGTTAGTGGGGTGGGGAGGGAATGGGGATTTTACAGTATCCTTCCCCTGCCACGCCTACCAAGCTACGCCCACAAAGCCACGCCCACAGAACCTGTAGTAAAAAAAATTGAATCCCACCACTGCTGGGATCACAGAAGGCACTAAGTTCCTGTGCCAGGGGGATGCCAGGGGAGTGTTATGTGGGTATAGCTAAAGACAAGAGGATGGGCTTTGAGAGTCAATGACTACTAAGCTACAGTTGAGGTAGGATGTGTCTAAAAATAAAACTCTCCTTCAACTCCAGCTTTATGGACATATCACTTTGAGAATTTGTTTTTGTTTGTTTGTTTGTTTGTTTGTTTCCCTTTCCCAATCCACTACCTTTAGATGTCCTGGAACTTCTATTTGAGAACAATCCAAGCCTAACTGAATTTGACTTGCTAAGATCAATTAACATAAATTCAGGTTGCCAGCTCAAGAGTCAGAACTGGAGGACCCAGTTTCAAACCTCATTCCTCCCTTGGGATTTGATGTCTGGAGACTAAAACATACGATGAATGGTTGCAGGAACTGGGCCTGGCTAGTCTAGTGAAGAGAAAGACCAAGGGAGACAGGATAGCAGCCTTCCAATATTTGAAGGGCTGCCCCAGAGAGGAGGAGAGGGTCAAGCTATTCTCCAAGGCACCCGAAGGCCAGACAAGGAATAATGGATGGAAACTGAACAAGGAGAGATTCAACCTGAAAATAAGGAGAAACTTTCTGACAGGGAGAACAATCAACCCGTGGAACAGAAGTTGCCTTCAAAAGTTGTGGGAGCTTCATCACTGGGGGCTTTCAAGAAGAGATTGGACTGCCATCTGTCAGAAATGGTGTGGGGTCTCCTGCTTGGGCAGGGGAGTTGGACTGGATGATCTGCAAAGTCCCTTCCAACTCTGATTATCTGTTATCTGTTAATCTACT
This sequence comes from Naja naja, assembly GCA_009733165.1. Taxonomy (NCBI): domain Eukaryota; kingdom Metazoa; phylum Chordata; class Lepidosauria; order Squamata; family Elapidae; genus Naja; species Naja naja. The sequence continues at coordinate 5,329,451 of CM019158.1, read as the reverse complement.
TTGCAGGGCTGCTGAGACAACAACAATTGCAGACCAGGACTGGCTCTCAGCAGAAATGACAAGGGGAAAGCTTTTTCAAACAAAACCTCCAGAATCCACCTTCTCTCCTCCGCCTTCATACCATCCCACCAGTCACAACATGCTACATACAGCACACCGGGGGTTTATTGTGACGTTTGCAAAATTATTTTGGGTCTTCTGAGTAAGCAGGCATGAGGAGCTGAATCACCCAGATAGGGTTACTCAAAATTCATCAAGCCGCCGCCCCCACCACATGTAACTCCTTGGATAAACATTACCTCTTGCAACGTAACTGATATTGTAATAACCACACCAAAGGAAGGCAAGGAGAAATTTGATCTGTGGTCCCCCAAGAGAGTGAGGGAGGTTCAGCCAATCTCATTGTACACATGTTGTACTCTGACAATAAAGGTAATAATAATGGGGGGATTTGATCTTCAATCCATGTGTGCGCAGGAGAAGCTGGGAAGATCTTAAGCCCTTTGGCGTCTGTGCAGTAGCTGCCAGCTTTCCCCCAAGGTCCCTGCATCAGCAGCACCCCAACTTGGCAGGATGGGTCTGGTGTTGGCAACCAAACGAGACTGGGCCACGGGCTGCATTATCACAAGACCTAAAATGGACCCCTAACATCAAAAACATCATCAAAAAAGCACAATAAAGAATGTTCTTCCTGCGCCAACTCAGGAAGCTCAAACTGCCCAAGGAGCTGACCCAGTTCTACAGAGGAATGATGGAGTCTGTCATCTGCACCTCTATAACTGTCTGGTTTGGTTCTGCAACCCAACAGGACACACACAGACTCCAGAGAGTAATTAGGACTGCAGAAAAAGCAATTACTACCAACCTGCCTTCCACTGAGGACCTGTATCCTGCACGAGTCAAAAAGAGGGCTGGGAAAATATCTACAGACCCCTCACATCCTGGACATAAACTGTTTCAACTCCCACCCTCAAAACGATGCTATAGAGCCCTGCACACCAGAACAACTAGACACAGGGACAGGTTTTTCCCAAAGCCCATTACTCTGCTAAACAAATAATTCCCTCAACACTGTCCAACTATTTACAAAGTCTGCACTACTATTACTATTAATCTTCTCATCACTCCTTATCACCTATTCCCTCCCACTTCTGACTGTATGACTAACTTCATCGCTCATATCCTTACAATTTATATTGACTATTTCCTAGTATGATTTGATTGTTTATTGTACCCTATGACTATTATTAAGTGTTGTACCTTATGATTCTTGACTCTTGATGAATGTATCTTTTCCTTTACACTGAGAGCATTTGCACCAAGACAAATTCCTTGTGTGTCCAATCACACTTGGCCAATAAAGAATTCTATTCTATTCTATTCTATTCTATTCTATTCTATTCTATTCTATTCTCTATTCTATTCTATTCTATTCTCTATTCTATTCTATTCTATTCTCTATTCTATTCTCTATTCTATTCTATTCTATTCTATTCTATTCTCTATTCTATTCTATTCTCTATTCTATTCTATTCTCTATTCTATTCTCTATTCTATTCTATTCTATTCTATTCTATTCTATTCTACAGATGGCATCCCCGGCATGCCGATTTATCTGCAGGGCCTTGCCCAGTGCGCGAACCAAGCCCAGCTATTGTGAGAAAAGCCACCAGTTTTGAGTTACACATGAATAAGTTTGCACCACAGTGGTCTGTAAAGGAAAAAGGGGGAAAAGCTAAAATTCTCCAGCCAGATGTGAATTTCTCCACCCTGTGCACATGTGTATGTGGCTTGGCTCTTGAAAGAGGCTGACTAGGAAGAACAAGAGCTTTCTATATCCACTGCAAAATGTAGCAGGAGAGAGATAATGTTCAGATTGGAAGCAAATGTCTCCATTCTCGGGTTTTTTTCCAATTTTTCCATACTGGGAAATTGTCAATAGGTATGACCAAACGATGACAGAAGTTTGGAAACCAACTGTTGCATCTGTAGAAACTCATTGTCGGGGTTTTTTTGGGTGGGTGAGGTGAGTTACTTACTTACAGATTAACGGAGTTGGAAGGGACCTTGTAGGTCATCTAGTCCAACCCCCCGCCCAAGCAGGAGACCCTACACTGTTTCTGACAGAGGGCAGTCCAGTCTCTTCTTGAAAGCCTCCAGGGATGAAGACTTCTGTTCCATTGGTTCCTTTGAGAGAATTGAGGGGACCATCTGGGGGTGGAGGAAAATAAAATAAAACTTTACATTCTGAAAAGCGGAAACTTTTGGTAAAGACTGTACTGGGCCCTCGTGCAAAAAATTAAAAAAAGCCTCCTGAAGTCCAAAAATTTTTACTATGACGTTTGCACGTGGAAGAAATGATTCTTTCCTTCTTGGCTGGGATAGTAGTGCATATAGAGCCGAGTGCAAAAGCACTGATGCATTTTATAAAAAGGAGGTTGTGTGTGAAGGCTGCCATCATTTCAGACGGCTTGAAGGAACTACGGGTGGCCGCAAAAGTAAAATTGGTCTGCCTTGGATTTTTTTCCGATGAACCCAACCACGCATCCGCTGCAAGAACGACACGCCGTGGAGGCAGAAAAAGGGCCCCACCTCCAAAGTGAAACGCAGGTGGTCCTCAACTTACCACAGTTCGTTTAGCGACTGTTCGAAGTTACGGCAGCACGGGAAAAAAGGGTCCGTTTTTTGCGCAGTCACGTGATCAAAATTCAGATACTTGGCAACCGACTCGTATTTATGACGGCTGCAGTGTCCCGGGGGAGGGGGTCCTTCTGACGAGCAAAGGGAAAGCCAGATTCACTTAACAACTGTGTGACTCACTTAACGACTGCAATGATTCGCGCTGAACCCTTGTGGCAAGAGAGGTCTTACTAGCGGGGCAAAACTCACTTAATAATTGTTATCGCTTAGCAACTGGAGTTTTGGGCTCAATTGAGCGAGGACTCCCTGTACAGGAGAATTGGTGTGTGTGTGTGTGTATGTGGCAGGGGAAATGTGATAATTACTCAATCCTGGCTTTGACTGGATCAATAAATCTCTTATTATACGTACTGGTTTGCCCCGTTCCCCCCCTCTTGATAGACTCCTTTGCACCTGGTATTAGTTTAGTTTACTTTAGTCTATTGTCATTGCACCTCGTGCAATGAAATCAAACACCATCTTCAGTGCGCATCATGACCATGAAAATAAACACAAACACATTCTTCACACTCCACACATTGAACGGAAAACCTCCGACACCACACCAACACTGCACTATACAATAGAATTCAACAGAGCTACCGCCCTGGGATAGAAGCTGTTTTTCAGCCTATTAGCGGCATCGCAAGAAATTAGTCCATCTGAACCCTTCCCAGGCCAGGAAAAACTTTGCTTGCTGAATACCAGTGGCTTGTGAAGTTTCTAAAAACCCAGCAGCTTTCCTTGTTTTGGGGGGGGGGGCGGAGTAGAGTGAGAAGTTGGCAGCCTCCAAACATCCAACTTCCACAACAGTTGATTTGAAACTTTTTTAAAAGCCTTGTTGGGAACCAGAGGGATTCACCTCCAAGAAGAAAAATAAATACAGTGTGTGTGTGTGTGAGAGAGAGAGGGGGAGAGGAGAGACCAGTTTCGACCAAAATGGATTTACTATATGTTTAAAAAAACAAAATCCCAACGAAAAACGGCATCGTCCCTGCAGAATTTTCGACCCGGCAGGGAGATTTTAACCACCATCCTCTTCTGCTCAATTCTGCCCACCAACTGACGCAAGAGCCGGCTGCCAACTTCTTCACAGGGCAGAGACAGGGAGGTAAGCTGGAGGGGGGGGGAGGAAAGAAGCTGGCAAACTCCCTTTTTCTGCCGCCCGCAACCGAATTCCGCCCTCCCCATGGAAAGTCATCAGAGAGCGTGGCGGTAAGGGGAGGGGAAAGGGCTGTGTGCTCCAGCCACTCCTGTCAAAAAGGATTCATGACTTGGGAGAGAGAGGGGGGAAAAAAAAAAAAGGAAAGGAGAGGGACAGAAAGTAACTTGCACAGATTTCGCAACTCTGCGGGGAGGGGAGAAATATGTATATGTTTCAGAGCTGGGGAGGGTAGCTGTCCCAGTCAAGGCCAGGGTAGGATAAAAGCACAGACCAGCTCTCCAGCTTGCAAGACCTCAGAATATGCCTGAGTCCAGATGCACGCTTAGCCTCCGCACCAACGTCAAGGCGTTGGGTTTAAGGTAGCCAGCTGCCCATCCGATCCGGAGAGGAACTTGCTATGAGTTCCCCAGTTGCTTTGCTTCTGGTTCCCTGCCTGCTGGGTGGTGTCCTCGCCCAGAGTCCTCCAAGAGGTGAGCGGCTGCGAAGGAGATGGGGATTTGTTGGAATTTTTTGGGGGATTTGGGGAGACCGGCTTTCGAGTTTGGATTTGGGAACTTCCCAGGAGGGTTCCAGCTTTGGTTGGCCAGCTGCCTGGAGGGGGAGATGTAATGAGGTGGGGGTTAGACTTCTGGGAAGATCGGGGTTTTGAATTTGGACTTTGGAGAGGAGGTCTCGTGGGTGCCAGAGCTGGCAGATCTGGGTGGGATGTGAAGGCAGCGGGATCTTGCTAGGTCGAGGGGTGCCCTGAATGAAGCTTCCGGGGCTTTAGGGAAGGAAGGTGGAGACTTTTGCCCTGCTTGGGAAATTGCTTTTTCTGTTTCTTAGCAGTGCCCTGCTTTAGGGGGAAACAAATGCAAATTGCAAAACCAGAGGGTGTTTTCTTTTTCTTTTAAATCTTCCGTAAGGGCAGTTAAGGCAGGGGAGGTCTCTGCCCCGAAGCCCTCACCAAGAGCCCCGACAAACTGGATGGCTGGGATGATGCTGCAGGGCGCTTGATTCTATAGATTTTATTTTGCATTGTCTGAAGGTAGTTTGTTTGTTTGTTTGTTTGTTTGTTTATTTATTTATTTATTTATTTATTTATTTAATTTATGAGATTTATATGCCGCCCTATCTCCCGAAGGACTCAGGGCGGCTTACAATACTAAAAAATAAACAATATAAATATGAAAGTTAATAAAGTTGCCAATTTCATAGATCGAATTAAAGTATATAGACAACCACTAAAGACCCTCCCCCCTTTTCCATCAGTCCGGGCAGGGTAGTGGGAACAGCCAAGGTTTTAGGTCGCGGCGGAAGGATCGGAGGTCAGGAGCCATCCGGAGCTCCAGGGGAAGCTTGTTCCAAAGGGTGGGTGCCCCCACAGAAAAGGCCCTACCCCTGGGCGCCGCCAGCCGGCATAGACTGGCCGACGGCACCCCGAGAAAGCCCAACTGGTGGGAGCGCACCGGTCGTCGGGAAGTTGTTATCGGCAGCAGGGTTTCCTGCAAATATCCCAGTCCAATGCCATGAAGGGCTTTATAGGTTAACACCAGCACCTTGAATCTCAAAGTTGGTGAGCGGTCGAGGGAAGGAAGGAAGGCAGAACTTGGTTTGGAGAAGGCCGGCTTTGATTTAGCTAGAGAAGCGCGCTTCTGTCCAGAATTAGGCAGGATGCCTTTCTCGGCGGCCTGGGGGGAAAACGATGGGAGGCTAACACAACCCAAGGCAGCTAAGTGGCATCTGACAGGGGAAACTGAGGACTACGGAGACTGAGAACGAGGCGGCCGCTACAATGCAGATGTTGGATCCATTCCTCCATCTGTCCAACCTCGTCCGGGGCTGCTGTCGTTGACGGCGCTTGGAGATTTTGAGCAGAGAGGGAAGCTTGCCAGAGTGACAGGAGAGCCTATTTATTTGGAAGTGGATGGGAAAGCTTCTGTGCAGCTTCTGAGCAGCTGCCCTGACACCGAGCCACATTAGGGGAATGGTGAGACTGTAGCTTCCTTTAAGCCGGGATTGTCTTCTCTGCCTGAAATCTCCTTCTGAGGTCTTTCTTAATCCTTTGCTATGGCAGCCACTGGTCGTTGAATTTAGAGCTCCCTGCAGGCCAGGCAGAGGCCGGGATGGAAAAATGGGACAATAGCCTTCTCGGCTCCCAAAATCCAGGCTGAATAGGTGGTCGCTTGTGAAGGTGAGGTTTCCTGGAGACTTCTGTGTCCCAAAGCCAAAAGGTGTGGTTCTGGTGCAGCAGGGATCAACTTTGGCCAAATCTGCCTCTTCCATCTATATGTCAGCGCTTATTCCAATTTTCCAAGTAACTTTGGTGCAGAATGAACCCTTTCTTTCTTTTCACGAATTTCTTTTCACAAATTCCTTGTGTGTCTAATCACACTTGGCCAGAACAGTCTATTCTGTTCTGTTCTATTCTTCCTTTCCTTTTTCCTTTCCTTTCCTTTCTCCTTTTCTTTCCTTTCTTTTCTCCTTTCCTTCCCTTTCCTTCCCTCTCTCCTCTCCTCTCCTCTCCTCTCCCCTCCCCTCTCATCCATCCATCCATCCTTGCTTCAGGTGCTGTTCCTCCTACACTCATAGCCTGTAGCAGGGTCAAAATGCATTTCTTACACTTCATTTCCCATAGGTTTATCGTCAGTGCTGGCTGGGGAAGATGGGAGATGTTATGGCAGTCAGGAACTAGGTCTCTTTGCAACAAGCTTCTGAGAGAATTTTTTTTTAAAATTACATTTATATGACGCTCTTCTCCGAAGACTCAGGGCGGCTTACAAGTTTTGGGATAGAACCCAGTGTGCTCAGCAATAGCCTTCATTCCATTGTATATGCCTGCTTATTTCTAAGCGGCATTTTACAAAGTCAGCTAATTGCCCCCAACAATCTTGGGTCCTCAATTTACCTACCCCGAGAGGATGGAAGGCTGAGTCAACCTTGAGCCTGGTGGGATTCGAGCCTACAGCAGTTGTAGGCAGCTGGAACTTAAGTGCAGGCAATTAACAGCCTGAGCCACCAACTTTAAAAAGTTTCCAATGAAGACAAAGGACCATCCATTCACCTAGCCTTCATTGTTCTTTCAAGCGCCCGCCTGCCTCCCAGGCTTCACAACCCAACAGCCATCTTCAGCTCTGTGTGAAGAGTTATCCCACGCCTGGTAGATTTGGTGGAGGGGGTCAAAGTGTTCCTTTTAGCTGTTTACCCAGACAGGGAAGGTCCTAAGCCAACAAGACGGGAGATCTTGACTATAGCTGGGGAAGAACTTTCTGAGATAAAGAGTGATTTCGTAGTAGGTGTGCCTGTCAGGAATGGGGTGGGTTTTCCTTCACTGTAGCAGCAAGAGAACAGACTGCATACATTTTACAGTCTCAACCAACTGTAACATCTGGGCAAAGGGGGGAAAATGTCAAAATTCTTTCTCTTTTCCTTCTTCCAATTTCCTCTATATTACATTTTTCCTTGAGGATGGAAGGGGGAAAGGAAAAGAGAGAGAAGAAGATACATCCAGTAGATTGTGGGAAGGATGCTTAAAATTAACCTGGTTATATGCAGGAAAGCTGATTCCCAGTTGAAGCAACAAGGTTGTTGTTGTTTTTTTAAATTACCTGCGACTTTTTTCTGAGGGAAGTTCAGCCACACCTCCTTCCAGGTATGCTTGATTGTGACTCAGCCTTCTTTCTGTAGGCACAGTCACCCTGGACATCAAAGTGTAGAATCAAAGGAAAAGATGGATGTCCCTACAGGCTTAAGAGCTTAAAGACATGAGAGATGGGAACGGGAGATTTTTAAAAAAATCGCAGTTCATCAAATCCGCATGGAACAGATTTCTGATACAATCTAGCACAGATCCATGTGGAAATAACCAGCCTTACCTAGCTTTAGAACTGCAGCCCTTGTTTTTAAAGCATTTTTGTCCTAGATTAAAATTGTCTACTCAACATGCTACTGAAGAGCGGCATTGGTCCAACTGGTTTCAACGTATCACAGGAAAATCTAACAGCTGCATTTGCACCAGGCTTTCAGATCGTCAAATTTTGCCCCGTTTTACGACCTCCCTTGCCTGCAGTTGTTGAGCTAGTAAGTTAATCTGGCTTCCCCATTGACTAGGCCTGTCAGAAGCCTTTCATAGAATAACAGAGTTGGAAGGGACCTTGGAGGTCGTCTAGTCCAGCCCCCTGATCGAGCAGGAGAATCTCTATTCCAATTATATTTAGCCTCTACCCAGGATCGAACTCACAGCCTCGTGATTGTGAGGCGAGAGCACGTGACCCCGGGATATTGAAACCGTCATAAATATGGTTGCAAGCAGGGGTGGGATACAAATGTTTTAATAACCGGATCTATGGGCGTGGCTAGGTGGGCGTGGTCATTTGACTGGGTGGGTGTAGCTTTTTTGCAGCAAAGCCCCTCCCCATTTTTTTGCCCCCTGGGCCTCAGGGAAGCCTCCTGAGGGGGGGGCGTTTTTGCTCCCAGAAAGCTTCCCTGGGGCCCAGGAAGGCAACAAATGGTTCCAAAGGGGGGCCCGAGAATGCAGTCAGTGATGCCGGACATGCACGCAATGATAAGGACTGACTGGGCGGGGAGGGGCGGATGGAGAGGGGTAGGGCCAGCCAGGGACACAATTTGCCGGTTCTCCGAACTGCACAGAATCATAAGAACTGGTTCTATCGAACCAGTCCGAACCACCCCTGGTTGCAAGCATCTGACTTTTGATCACTTGATCTACGGGGATGCTATAATGGTCCTAAGTGTGAAAAACGGTCGTAAGTCACTTTTTTTCAGTGCTGTTGTAACTTTGAACATCGCTAAATGAACTGTTGTAAGTTGAGGACTACCTGGTTCGCCTTGATCTCAGTTAGCCTTCAAGATCAACTTTTTGGTTGGTTTAGAGCTCGCTGTATTGGAACAAATCCATAAAACCGGCTAATTCAGCCATCAGGTTTAAGTGTGTCATGTGAACGCAACCATCGTATTGACTCAATGGCTTGCCCAAAAGGAAAGGCCATCTGTGATGACCCAAAGGGATGTGGCACAAAGGCAACACAGTCAGATAAGCAATAAGAGTCCCTTTATTATCTCCAACTTTGCCCCCAATGTCCAATGTTACCTTCTGGCTGGAGAAAAACTCTCCCAGGAACAGCCTTTGGCTGCAGAAAATTAAGTCCAAAACATGGTCAACACAAACTGTAACTTAAAGTCGAAACAAGCCAAACTGAAGTAATTAGTTTGGCAGGGCAGGAGCAAGAATTTCAGACTTGAAGGCACGGCAAAACTCACGTTTGGGAAGACACCAGGAACACAGATAAGCCACGACAATACAGGATAAAGTCACATTTGCTCCCAGCAGCCTGCCGCACTCAGCATGCATCTCTTTTAAACTCTCTTCCCAAGTGTGGCTAATGGAGGGAATCAGGGCCCTTTCCTCCCCCGCAAGCCATGCAACCCACGTTGCTCTCTTCTCCGTTCCTCCCTGCGTGCCCTAGGATGAAGAGGGGGTGAGCCTGGGTCTTCCTCCAAACTCCCTCTCCCTTGTTCTACCGCTCCCTTGCTCTGCCCAGCTGGACTTTGCCCTTCCCCAGCCTCCTCCACAGCCAATGGAGCCACACTCCCATTCCCTGTCAGCTATCTGGCTTCCTCCTGGGATTCAGACTCTGACAGGGGCATGACACCATCAATACCCCAATCAACAACTAAAAAGCCACACACAACCACATAAATACAATGCACAGAAGAGCCCAAGGCACACATTCTGGTACAGAGAATTTCCCTGAGGATGGGCTCCAGCGCGAATCCGAAACCTCAGAACACTAAACCTCTGATCCGGATTGAAAGGCCGTTAGTCTATACTTTGTAATTGTGTGTACAAGAAGGCACTGTTTTATAAACTGGGAGTCACTCTTCCTCTGAAACACATGACGCCAATCCCAAATTTATTTTTGGTTTTTTGCCCCTCCCCGTGGGGAATTGGCACTTTTCAGAAACTGCAGCAAACTGATGTATAAATAAGTTGGGTTTTTTTTTTCCCTTTTGAATCCCAGCAGGTTAGAGTGACATGGCATCCCAGTTCTGGCACCGGGACAGGATTTCTCCTGCTGGGGTCTCTATAGCCCCCACGCACGCATTGCATCACCACTTGCCTCTGGCCACCCACTTGTAAGGAAGAAGGCCTGATGGAAATGCAAAAAGTTTTGCTGACTTTTCGGTTCTGTTTTGCTGGAAAAAAAAAGACAAGAGAACAGTTCCGAAAGGTCACATGGAGGGGGGGGGAGTAAAGGGGAGGAGGAAGAAGTTGTGGTTTTGCAACTAAAGGCACACCCCACAGGCATCTAAAAGGGGAGCCACGTCAGCCTGAGGCAGAGGTGGGTATTCAGCCGGTTCTAGTGGAAATTTTGAGTCATTCAGAGAACCGGCCAATCCCACCTCTGACTGGCCCCACCAACTCCATCTATTCTCTGCCTCCCGAGTCCCAGCTGATTGGCTGGGTCTTCTTTGGTTGCCTTGCCCAGGAGAACGGAGCTGCAAAGCAGGTTAGTGGGGTGGGGAAGGAATGGGGATTTTGCAATATCCTTCCCCTGCCACGCCCATCAAGCCACACCACACCCACCAAGCTACACCCACAGAACTGGTAGTAAAAAAATTTGAATCCCACCACTGACCTGAGGCCCCAAATTATCTTTCTCTTCCACTGTTGAACGATGGGCTATATGCAAATAGAGACAGTCCTCGACTTACAACAGTTCGGTTTGTGACCGTTTCGAAGTTACACCGGCACTGAAAAAAGGGACTTACATTGCAGCAACCTCCCTGAGTCACGGGATTAAAATTTCAGCTTCTTGGCAACTGACTCGTATTTATGACGGGTGTGATGGGATCTCTCTATGACCAGCAAAGTCAATGGGGAAGCCAGATTCACTTGACAACCAGGTTCATATCTTAACAGGCCGCATCGATTCGCTTAGCCATGGTGGCCAGAAAAGTCACAAAATGGGGGCGAACCCTACTTAACGAATGTCTCGCTTAGCAACTCAATTTGTGGTCATAAGTCAAGAATTACCTGTATTTCCAGCCAATCTCCTACATTCTCCGTTGTGGGAAGTTTGTTTAGTCCGTCTTCGTCGCACAGGCTAAGGGGTTCTGGGAATTAGCTAAAGCTAGCATCCCACGCAAGTTAGAATCTGCAACACAATCCAGAGCGATCCACATCTGGGGGAAAAATGAAAGAAACAAAAGAGAATGGGGTTTCAGGGAAACCTGAGCAGCACTGCCAGTGAAGCCAAACCAGTGGGTTTTGCATTGTCGTCTGCACTCCAAAATTGAAAGCCAACTGGCTTCAGACCCCCTTTGGGGAAGGAAAACTCGCTTCTTCACATCCTCTTTTAAGTTACCAGGAATGTGACAGCTTAATTGCTGATCCTGCCATCGCATAACTCAGAGAGGATGGAAAACCATCAACTCCAAAGTTGAATGAATCTGTTTTTCATTCCCACTTTCCCACAAACATCTCCAGATTTGGCTAATGTTTAACAACTTCTGGACAGACCTCTTCCCATTGGGGCAGGGAACTGGTCCAGGTAAGGATTCGAGTCCTTGCCTACGCAAGCCACATTTCCACTGTAAATGCTCCTGCTCTGAATGGAAGCACAATTATCTTGGCCCACCCTCCATCATAGCTAATTGAGTCAAACGGGGATGAAACACCCCTCGTCTCCTGGACTCAACTTTAATCTCCAAACAAAGCTGCCATTTCTTGTTCAGTGATTATAGGTGAATGGGTACAAACATTGTGGCTAGAGCAGCCCACCAATCTACGTTACTAATTCCACATAACGAAGTGGGATGCAGACCCTGGGATCTTCAGGATCTACCAGACCAGAAGCCAAAGATAGTAGCAAGAACCTAAGATGTCTGCTGCCTCATCTCCTCCAGCTCTTGCCTCCAGAAGTTGTGAATGCTCCAACACTGGAAGCTTTTCAGAAGAGATTGGACAACCCTTTGTCTGAAATGGGATCAGGTTGCCTGCCTAAGCAGGGACTTCAGGACCTCCAAGATCCTTTCCAACTCTGTTATTCTACATTTGTTGTGGTTAGCTGGCAGCAGGTGCAGACGGCTGAGGAGAGCGAGGACTCAGATGAGGGGCCAGGACCATTAGGGAGTGGACTGCTGCCTTCAGAGATTGTGGGGGCTGGCAGCAGCGATGAGGAGGTCCCCGAGGAGCCTGTGCCCAGTGCGCGTGTGTGCGCAGGGCTGCTTGGAGGAAAGAGCAGCTGCAGCAGCACGGGCAACTCGGGAGTAAGGCTGCAAGGTAATGGCCCCTCCTTCAAGAAGATAAAAGGCAGCTGTGAAGTGAACATTCTTCGCAGGAAGCAAAGACATTTTGAAATTCAGCCTCATGGACTTTACAGTATCTTAAGTTGGTATTTGAAGACTCTTGTGTTGTGAAATATTTCTTATCTGTGATTTTTGGCAGTCTCGTACAGTTTTGGCAAGGTTTGTGCTTATCAAAGTTAATTAGTTTGCAGCAGCCTTTTAACCGGGGTTTCGTAAGACTCATTAAAAGGTTTCTGTTCTCTCTGGTTATTTGTTTGTCTTAATGGAAAAGGGTTTGAGTCAGAACAACATTCTACGTTCTTCTTTAAAGCAGCTTTCCACCTTCACCATCATCCCACTAATGGCTATAAAATCATGGCTGTGCCACAGGTTTCTCCTTCAAGCCCTGTTCTATCTTACACTTTTTTTGCGAGTAGGGTTTACTCCACCCAGCAAAAATAACAATTTTTGCTTGAAGTCTATGCACCATGGGACTTTTTTTTTTTAACAACAGTTAACACCTTGCATAATGGACTAACTCTAAAGAGGCATTTGTCCAGAGTGATATAGGGTCTCCTGCTTGAATAGGGGGTTGGACTAGAAGACCTCCACGGTCCCTTCCAACTCTGTTATTCTGTATTTATGACCCCTTAGTTACAGTTCCCCAAAGCTAAAATCGCCTGCCCTTAACTTGGGCACTGCATTTTCTTGTAACTAACTGAAGTGGTGAGGTAGTGCGGTGGGCTAGAAGTGGAGCTCTCACCTCACAGTCAGGAAGCTTTGAGTTCGATCCTAGATAATGGCAGATATTTCTCTCTCTGGGCACAATGAGAATATATTCTGCTGAATATAACTCCGCACTGTCGACAGGAAGGGCATCCGGCCATTAAACACTCTGCTAGCTCCATTCAGTTGCCCAGACTCCACCCCGCAAGGGATTATGGGGTCATTAAAAGATGATGATGGTGATTCTCTTGTATCATTGAAACAGCCATTATGGAAAAGACCTCCGCAAAACAATTAATTAGGACCAACCAAAATGCCATGCAAATAGGTGCTTTCAGGTTCTCTTCATCTGGAAATACAGGACAGAACAGAGAAAGAAGGAAGGAAGGAAGGAAGGAAGGAAGGAAGGAAGGAAGGAAGGAAGGAAGGAAGGAAAAGAACGGAAGGAAGGAAGGAAGGAAGGAAGGAAGGAAGGAAGGAAGGAAAGAAAGAAAGAAAGAAAGAAAGAAAGAAAGAAAGAAAGAAAGAAAGAAAGAAAGAGCAATCTGCTTTCCTGGAAATTGTTAAAATGTCCTTAACCAGGTGACATCACCCCATCTAGCATCCTGTTTCAACAACAGGCAGTTGGAAGTCCACAGGAAACATATAAACAGGATGTGAAGCTCTTCCAAGTTGCCTTCTGTGCTATACTATTTAGTGGTATAGTCCCCCTGCACACGGAGGTTCCACGATTCTATCTGAACTTTCAAATAAGCCCTGGCTCTTCTGTTTCCCCTCCCTCCCCAAAATCACAGGTTCTGCCAGGGGAAGGGGCGGGGAGGTGGGAGAAGGAGGATAAGGTCTAGAAAAGCCTGTGCTTCTCTTCCCTAACCATGCCGCCTTCGGATCAGGAGGTAGAAGTGGCTAGAAATCAAGAGGCAGGGCCCACGTGCCCAGCAGCCCCTCTACAGGAACGACCCAGCCTTCGCCTGGGCGTCCTTTTGCTCACGGGAGAATCGAGGCAGGCAGGCGTGATGAGAGAATTAGCAGGTCGGTTGCTTTGCTCGGGGGGAAAAAAAAACCCCGAAATGACTATGTGGGAAAGGCAGACACAGAGGAGAGCCCAGGCTGTTGACAACCCTGGCTTTGGAAGTAGTAACGGCTGGGCTGAACCCCTCCCGTCTTTCAGCAGAAAGGATTCAGGGATAAGAAAATGCCTCTGCCAAAATAAAAAATAAAAGAAAATGGGAGAGCTATTCCTTATTAGGACCTTCGCTGAGGAAGCTAGACCAGCAAACTGGCTCCTTTTGGGAAGGAAAATAAAACAGGGCTAATCAGAACGAGGGAAGAACATGGCATGGACTTTAGGCTGAGCCCACTACGGAAACTCAAGTCACAACACTGTTGATATTAGAACCGATGCTGGAAATCATTGACAGATGTAATAGAATAAGGCTTATTTTTGCATCCGCTCAACTGCTCCCCTTGTTGGTGGCATTTCTTCCTCGTCGTCCATGATCAATCACACGGCCAGAAGGACGATTAATTATTAAACCATACATAGTTTAGTGCTTTGGAGTGGCACGGTGGCCTGGAGGTGGAGCTCTCACCTCACAATCGGGAAGCTGTGAGTTCAATCCTAGATAGAGCCAGATATTTCTCTCTCTGGGCACACCGAGAATATATCTGCTGAACAAAACTCCGCACTGGCAACAGGGAAGGGCATCCGGCCAGTAAAAAACACTCTGCTAGCTCCGTTCAGTTGCCCAGGCTCCACCCCGCAAGGGATTATGGGGACGTTAAATGAAAAGGATGATACAGTTCAATGCTTTCCTTTGATGCAACCCTCCGGAGAAGTAGATCCTGTTTATTTCTGGCAGCAAAAAGTCGCCATCTTCGGTGTAAATTCCAGGGAAAATGCAGATCGGGATTTTCAGTTGTAGGACCCTTTTGGCACCCCAGAAAACAGTTACAGGTGGTCCTCGACTTACAACTATTTGGATAATGGTTGCTCAAAGTTACAACAGCCCTGAAAAAAGTAGCTTTTCACACTCATGGCCATTACAGCATCCCGATGGTCACATGATTAAATTTCAGATGCTTGATACCTGGTTCATTTTTTATGACGGTTGTGAGGGGTCACGTGATCTCCTTTTGCGAACCTTCTGACAAGCGACGTCACGGGAAGCTCAATTCATTGAACGACTGTGCTTCTGACTTAACAAACTGCAGTGATTTCACTTAATGACTGTGGCAAGAGATAAAAACGGAGCAAAATTCACTTAATGACCATCTCGCTCAGCAACAGAAAATGTTGGGCTCCATTATGGTCATAAGATGAGGACGACATATATATATATATATATCTGTCAGGGACAAGAGACCAAGTGCACACCATACAGGACGGTGTAGTGGTTAGATCCTGGGTCAGGAGCCTTCGACAACTTTGGTTAGTCTCCATTTCTCTGCCCACCTTCACAGGGGTTGTTTCTGTTGCAGCGTTACAAGAGGGACAGGCAGGGTTACGCATCTCTCCTTGAGTTATTAGCAGGAAAAGCAGGAGCAAACCTTTCCAAACAGCCCACCTGGGGGTTTAGATTTCCTTCCCCTTTCAAATAGAAACCCCAGTGATGCGATGAAAAAAACAGCCATCAGGGTGATTTTCCCCCCTCCCTGCCACAATAACAAGTGTAATTCCGTGGCAACGATTGCAGCAGCGGCTTTGAAGTCAACTGGGTGGAAATTTTTTTTTTTTTGATTGCTGGCAGACCAATGAGATGCATCAGCTGAAAAGTAATCAATGTAGCTGGCTGGAAAGGACTGGTAATTCGGCAAAACGTGGCATGGAACAGAGCATCTCTTTTCATCGTGTGTTTTTCACTTGTAAAACGTTTCGGTTTGCGCCGTCTCTCCCTGGTGGTGTCCTTTTATTTATTCTTCCTCCTTTGCAGTTGCAAAACAAGACTTAAACTCCGGTCCCACTGAGGTTTAAAGGTTTTCTTTATGGCTAGCGTTAGGCCAACCTTCTGTTTACACAGCACAAGTCCTCTCCTCCTATCTCTGCATACTTTTGGTGTGTGTGTTGGGGTGTGTGTGTGGAAATTGTTTCATCTGAGTCTGTTGCTATGTAAGTATATCAAGGACAACACTGCTGGCATCTCAACCCAAGTTTCTTGTTTCTTGGGGGATTAGGAATGTCCTCTTCTTCTGCAAACAAGGCCACCTGTGAATTTCCAGGGACGCCTCCCCACCCCACTTCGAACTGCGGTGAAAAAAATGCATAGGATGGAAGCCTCCTAAGACTTTGGGGAAACTCCCGAAGTTTAGGAAGCAATCCTGTCAGAGATTCAAGGTGTTAGTGACAACTTACAAAGTCCTACATGGCTTGGGTCCAAGGTACTTGCGGGAACGCCTCCTGCCAGCATCACATTCCGATCGCCCGCACAGGCAGGGCCTCCCACAGGCAGGGCCTAGCACCTGCCCTGTGGAACCAACTCCCCGTGGACCTCCGCTTGGCCCCTGATCTCCGCTCCTTCCGCCGGGACCTGAAGACCTGGCTGTTTCAAGAGGCTGGTCTGGACTGACCTTGGGGGGGTGCGGGTTGGTTTTTAGTACTTGCTTTAATTAATTTTAAAATTTTGTACAATATTGATTAGGCTTGTACTTTTTAATGGTTTTTATTGTAATTTGTACTGGGTTTTTTACTGTTCGCTGCCCTGAGTCCTTAGGGAGAGAGGGCGGCATACAAGTCTAATAAAATAAATAAATAAGATATATTGGGGGGTGTGAAACAGCTCATTCCAACCGGTGCCCTCCAGAGGTTTGGGAATCATTAATAGTGGAACAGAATCACAGAGTTGGAAGGGACCTTGGAGGTCTTCTAGTCCAACCCTGTGCCAGAGACTTTATAGCATTCTGGACAAATGGCTTGTCCAATCTCTTCTTAAAAACCTCCAGGGATGGAGTACCCACGACTTCTGGTGGCAAGCAGTTCCACTGGTTAATTGTTCTCATGGTCAGGAAATCTCTCCTTGGTTCTAGGGCTGTTTCTCTCCTTGATCAGTTTCCCATCCATTGCTTTTCATCCACCCCAGGTGTTTGGAAGGCAACGGATTTATTTATTTTTAATTACATTTATATGCCGCCCTTCTCCGAAGACTCAGGGTGGCTTACAATTTTTGGGATACAACCCAGTGTGCTCAGCAACAGCCTTCCTTCCATTGTAAATGTCTGCTTATTACTAAGCGGCATTTTTACAAAGTCAGCTTATTGCCCCCAACAATCTTGGGTCCTCACTTTACCTACCCCGAGAGGATGGAAGGCTGAGTCCACCTTGAGCCTGGTGGGATTCGAGCCTGCACTAATTTCAGGTAGCTGGAACTAAGTGCTAGGCGTTTAACAGCCTGCACCACCAAGGCTCTTTGATTGAGGAGACACTTAGCAAGAGCCAAAAAAGATGGGGTGATCTGGGGGTTTCTCTCTGGAAGCTCCACCCATGACTCCTGCCAGGCATCCCACACCATCCAATTAGAAGTCCTTCCTTTTGGGAGCCCATCCTGCCTCTCCTTCTGCATCTTAATTTCGCTGGCATGCCGCTGCCCAGACTCATGCCTGCCGTTGATAAAGGGGATGGTTGCTCAATTCAGCTGGGAAGGCCATGTGCTCGGTTCTCTCTCTCCCCCATTTACCTGCCTTGCCCCCAGTTCCAGAAGGGAACCAAAAACCACATTCAGGCTGGCATTTCCTGACTGATGATGTGCTGATGATATGCTGAGCCCTACCCAGCACATTTCTTGCCTCCGGCGGTGTGCAAAAGCAGATCCGGGAAGTGCGTTGCCAAAGATTGAAATTGGTCATTCCTGTGCTTTCTTCCTTCATGGTGCAAAAAAGAAGAAGAAGAAGAGAGAACAGATTTCAACCTGTCTCTTCCCTTCCCTGACTCTGCTGCAAAGGAGGGAGGGAGCCCGACCTGTCTGGATTCCGCCTCCCATCAGCCCCAGCTAGGAGAGTTGTCGATGGACAATGAGCACTGCAGTCCAAGGTCATTTGGAGGCTTCCTCGGCTCGTGTAGCAACCGTGAGAGGTTGCTTTTAAACAACAGCTGCAGGGCTTCTGTAGGAGATACAGATGTGGGCAATCGGTCCTAGATAAAGGAAGAACATCCTTCTCTCTGATTTGGCCAGCAAATGGTACGCTGATCTGAGTGTTCAACTAGAACTGAGCAGAGCTAGTCTTCAGGAAGTTAGGGTTGCTCTGATTCCCCCATCTCAAGGACCTCACTTCTCTTTTCCCGTCTCCGCTCCCCTCGCCATATTCAATCCCTTTCCGTGGTCCATGAAGGTGGCATCATAGCCGACGCCCAGCAGTAGCCATAAAGCAAGTAGAAATGGATATATATATATATATATGGCTAATATTTCTCCTATTCAAAATCTGTGAACTTTGAGGGCCTCATCAGCAGACAGAAGTCTTCAACTGTTAAATTGCAGGACTCCAGCTTTATAAATTTCCCACAATGCTCCTGACATCCTAGGGCACCTGAAGATAGCACTGATTTCCCCCCCCCCCAAAGAGAGTCCCAGATGGCTCAGATAGACAATCCAAATGAGAATAGATATTATTCATGCTCCTGGGTCCCGTTCGGCTGCTGAGACAGAATCTATTCAGGGACCCTAGCTAAGTTTGTATAAGGAATCCACAAGCTCTTTTCTCCTGGTTCCTTTGGGGAAAATATACTTCCTTTGTGGGGCTGGCCTCTTTTCTCTGTTGCAGATGAGCATAAATCCATGTGTGAATGAGCTTTCAGACAAAATAAAGGGCACCGCCTGTCAATTTAGCCAGCTTCTGAGGAAATCATGTTCAGCGTCATTTTTTCCCAGTAGCAGCGCAAATCTTTCCCTTTGCTTGAAACCACCCTGGAAGAAACATATCATGCCCCTGTCAGAATCTGATGTGGAGGGGGAGGCCTTGGGTTCAGCCTGGTCATCTCCTACAATGCCACTTCATACTGTTCCCTCCAAAGCTGTCATGCCCTGTCAGAAACTGATTCGGAGGGGGAGGCCGAGCAGCTGACAGGGAGTGGGAGTGTGGCTCCGTTGGCTGTGGAAGAAACTGGGGAAGGGCACAGTCCAGCTGGGCAGAGCAGGGCAGAGGTAGAACAAGGGAGAGGGAATTCAGAGGAAGACCCAGGCCCATCCCCTGTTAATCCTAGGGCATGCAGGGAGGAACAGAGAAGAGAGCAACGTGGGTTGCGTGGCTTACGGGGGAGGAAAGGGCCCTGATTCCCTTCATTAGCTGCAGCTGGGAACACAGTGTATAAAAAAAGGCAAGCTGTTGGGAGCAAACATGAATTTATCCTGTATCGTTGTGGTTTATCTGTGTTCCTGGCGTCTTCCCAACCGTGTGAGTTTTGCCGTGCTTTCAAATCTGAAATTCCTTCTCCTGCCCTGCCAAACTAATTACTTCAGTTTGGTTTGTTTGGATTTTAAGTTACAGTTTGTGTGTACCTTGTTTTGGACTGAATTTTCTACAGTTAAAGGCTGTTCCTGGGAGAGTTTTTCTCCAGCCGAAGGTAACCTGGACATTGGGGGCAAAGTTGAAGATAATAAAGGGACTCTTATTGCTTATTTGACTGCCTCGCCTTTGTGCCATGCCCCGGGTCATCACAAAACGGCTTTTAATGCGGAACATGGAGAATATAGTGTCTCTGGGAAGACTTAAGTCTTGTCCTCTTGGGATGGATGTGGCAGAGCCATCCTCATGTCTTACCAGATGTCCAAGGGTGTGCCATATGTGGGGGAAAGGTGAATATAGCTGGCAAAACTTGGCATGGGCAGCAGAGCTGAGAGAAGGAGTGTGTTTCCCCAAGCAGGGAACAGACTGCAGCAACAGTAGAACATCTGATTTCTGTCATGTGCTACTGGGAAGGTTTCCATTCTGCGGGGGGTGGCAATTTGTAAACTCCACAAGGATCTAAAGCATTGGTGCTCCTCCCATATTCAGAGTCCAAACCAGCGGGAGGGTGGTGGTGTTCCTCCAAAGCCCAGACTAGCATTTTGGGAGGCCAGAGAGCCAATTCTCAACAGGCCAAACAGGAGATCCTGTCCCATCTGGGATGCATTTTGCCCTTTTTTCCCCGCCGCCAGAGATCCGTGTCTGCACTTGCAGAAGGCAAACCTGATTAGTTGGCTTGTTTGTTTCTGCATCCGGAGCGCTCCCAGAGTAGCTCGTGCCATAATCGGAACCAGAAGCCGAGTTTAGAACTGAAAAAGGAACAGCAGGGAAAGGAAAGGGGACCGATGGGGGGAATGGAAAAGCAGAGAATGCAGTAGATGGATGGGAAGTTTCTCCAAAGAAACGTCTCAGGTTCTAAGCTTAGACTGGAAAGTTAAAAGAAACCGAACAATAAAGTAAAATAAAATCTCAGAGCATGGCAAAAATAGCCGCAAAAACAGCAGGAAGAAAGCTCAGTTTATTGAGTGACCAAAAATGTCCAGTTTTGGCGTATCTGAGCGGAGCTTACACTTTAGAAGTGAGTGGTTTTAGGATCCTACCTGATTTTTGACATATGTCTTGAACCTATTAAGGTCTCTTTCCACCTGGAGAGAAAGGGAAGCTATCCCGATCACGTGACATTCCCGGTTCTTTTCCACCTGTTCCCCAGGGCTTCAACCCACCCTTCCTGACTTAGAGGGGGATCTCCTCTTCCTATTGGACAGCTCTGGCAGCGTCTCCTACTACGAATTCTCCAGGATCAAAGAGTTCATCGCTGAACTGCTTCTCCCGTTTACCTTCGGACCTCACGATGTCCAGACTGGCATCGTCCACATCAGTACCACGCCCATCCTGGAGTTCCCCTTTGACCGGCATTTCTCCACCGGCGCCATCCAGCATGCCATCCGCAACATCCAGCAGGTGATGGGGGACACCAACACTGGCCAAACCATTTCCTTTGCCAAGGAGAAGCTCTTCACGGCGGAAGCGGGGGCCCGTCCCAATGTCCCCAAAGTGCTGGTGTGGGTGACCGATGGCTTCTCCAAGGACGATGTCGCCCAGCCCATGCAGCTTCTGAAAGACATGGGGGTCACCGTCTTCATTGTCAGCACGGGGAGGGGCAACTACCTGGAGCTTTCGGCTGCTGCCAGCCAACCGCCGGAGAAGCACCTCCACTTTGTCGATGTGGATGACCTGGGCCTCATCACCAAGGAGCTGCAGGATTCCATTGCAGGTATTCAGGTGGAAGAGCAATAATAGCAGTAGACTTATATTGTCAGGATTCCGGCAGTTACCCCAATTAAATCACGAGTGATCAGTCATGCTCTCCAGTTAGAATTTTGCTCGGCAGAAACTTCAGTCACCTAGTTACTATCTTTGAAAACTATTTATGGAACGAACTTTCGATTTCCAAGCTGCCGCACTGCTCCCCACTCCCTTTCTGTTGGCAACTCTAAAAAGACTATAGAAATATTTTATGAGTTGACATATATGCTGCTTTAATACTGCTTTACAGCCCTCTCTAAACGGTTTACAGAGTCAGCCTTTTGCCCTCCCCCCAACAATCTGGGTCCTCGTTTTACCAACCTTGGAAGGATGGAAAGCTGAGTTGACCTTGAGCCTGGTGAGAATCTAACAGCCAGCAGAAGTAGCCTGTATTCCCTCCTCCTGACCAAGGGAAGTTTAAATGGGAGTACAGAATTTTTTTTTTTAATTACATTTATATGCCGCCCTTCTCCGAAGACTCAGGGCAGCTCACAATCTTTGGAGCACAACCCAATGCGCTCAGCAATAGCCTTCCTTCCATTGTATATGCCTGCTTATTACTAAGCGGCATTTTTACAAAGTCAGCTTATTGCCCCCAACAATCTTGGGTCCTCACTTTACCTACCCCGAGAGGATGGAAGGCTGAGTCAACCTTGAGCCTGGTGGGATTCGAGCCTACAGTAATTGTAGACAGCTGGATCTTAAGAGCAGGCATTTAACAGCCTGAGCCACCCAAGGACCAATTACTATTGGTTTCATCAGCCATCATTAAAACAGATGGTTTAACAGAAGACAGAATGACAGAATTTAAAGGGATCTTGGGGAATCTTCTAGTCCAGAAGCACTCTATACCATTCTGGACAAATGGCTGCCTTGTCTATTCCAGTGATGGAGCAACCCACAACTTCTGAAGGCAAGCAATTCCACTGCTTAATTGTGCTAACTGTCAGGAAATTTCTCCTTAGTTCTAGGTTGCTTCTCTCCTCGATTAGTTTCCATCCCTGCCCTCAGGGGCTTTGGAGAATAGATTGACCCCTTCCTCTTCTTTGGGGCAGCCCCTCAAATATTGGAAAACAACTTTCACTTGGCTGTTCCAGAGCCCCAAAAGCTTCTGTCTGCCTCGTGGCCAGGGAAAATGCCAGTGTTGCTTTGGTCAGTGTCTTGTATTCAGAGGTTGGCTGCCCAGTCTAGAGGCAGGAACAGACCTGTTCTCTGTGTAGTTGATGCAGCCATCTTTTAAAAACAAAACCCATAGTTCTCATCGCATCAGGGAACAGGACCTCCTCGGGGGAGGTTCCTCCCGGATTCTCCTCAAACCTGGATCTGATACAGCCGAGCCCTCTCCTTTTCTGCCCCAAGGCTGTGGTTCTCCCAACTCCAGCCAGTTCCCATATGTACATTTTGAAGGGCACAAAGCAATCTGAGGCTGGAATCTGGGCTCCAGGGCTGGGAGACTAGGCAGCTCGGGAAGAGGCCCAGAAATGGCCCTCTTAAGATCATCACATCACATGAGATCTTGTCAAAGGCTCCCTTTGTAGTAGCACAGAAGGGCATTGTTTTCCAGAGGGGGCCTGCCTTTCTCTCGAATGCCTGACATCTGCCAATGGAGTGCTGGCACCCTTTGGAGGCACTGAAGAGGCACAACTGCCTGCCCATCCCCTCTGGAAGGCAGCATCTCCATTGGGCAGGCTGATAACACTAACGCTGAGGGACCATAACCAGCGCTCAGACGGAGAGGGGAGGTTGAAAAAAAATCAGATGGGTAGATTGATGGATGGCGAGAGAGAGAGAAGAGAGAGAGAGAGAGAGGGGGAGAGAGAAAGAAGAGAGGGGGAAGGAAGGAGAGGGGGGAGAGGAAGGGAGGTAGAGTGAGAGAGAGAAAGAAGAGAGGGAGGAAGAGAGAGGGGGAGTGAGAGTGAGAGAGAACCCAGAGGCAAGGAGGGAGGGAGAGGGAGATTAGGGTTAGGGAGGGGGGGAGAGTGAGAGAGAAGGGAGAAAGGGGGGAGGGGGTGGAGGGAAGCACAACAGTGCCAGAGATAGTTTTGACATTCTTTGTCAAAAAGCGGGTCATTTTTATTAAATCAGGGTAAGTCTAGCCTAACGAAGGGAAGGTCTAGGCTAGGGGGTGGCATGAGAGCATCTTCCAACATTTGAGGGGCTGCCCCAGAGAAGAGGGAGTCAACTTATTCTCCAAAGCACCCGGGCAGGGCAAGGAGTAACAGATTGAAGCTTACAAAGGAACATGCAACCTGGAGCTAAGGAGACATTTCCTCACAGTGAGAACCATTAACCAGTGGAAAAGTTGCCCTCCTGAAGTTGTGGGTGCTCCAACAACACTGGGGGCTTCTAAGAAGAGATCGCACGGCCGTTTGTCCGGACTGGCACTATACAGAATTTCTTGCCTGAGCAAAGGATTGGGCTAGAAAACCTCCTAGCTCCCTTCCAGCTCTGCTATTCTGTATTCTGTTTAAAACCTCCCAACGTTAACGGGAGTGTTTTGTATTCCTGGGGCCATACCAGCCTTTCCAACTTCGAAGCCCTGCTCAGATTTACTGGCACGCCTTCCAGCAGGAAGAAAAGCTAGGCGAGGGGAATGAATCAAAGGAGAAAGTTGGCCTCGTTTCCTGCCACACCGTATTATATTCTCCCCTTGTTTAATCTAGTCATCCCAGATCAAGAGACTGGCTTAAGCACGGGGCCCTGCAAGAAGAGGAGCCGCCCTCCGAAGCTGCGGACGGGGTCCCCGAAACCTCCCCAAGGGTTGGCATTGCCTCCCTTTCTTCCTGTTCTTTTTTTCTATGCCAGGATGAGCCCCGTCATGCCTGGGTGATCTCACCCTTCAGGCCTGCCGTCGAACATGTTTGCAGCCATTCATTGCCAGAATCGGCCTGACAACGCCAGCTTGCAAAGAGAGAGGCTGCCTTCCTAAGCATTGTTTTTGCGGCTTCTTTCTGCTCCACCTTCTTCAGCCTTTGCTCCCTTCCTATTCTTTTTTCCTCTCCGTAAAAACAAAAACAAAACCCAAAACATTTGGAAAGGCTCCATCCAAGATTCAGTTTTCCGTCTCTTGCAGTTCCTTCCGGCTTGACTTTTTCTTCTTCTGCTTCTTCTCTGTAATTCTGGGCTAGTGAGACGTCTTTATAATTATTTGGAACAACATCTCTTCAGCGGCTTATTCCTCCATTCCTCTCTGAGCCCCGTGCAGTTTCTTTCTCCAAATAGAGGCTTTGCACATTTAGGCCAAAGTTTCATGGCAATGTTGTTGATATGCTTGGCATCCCCCAAGGCCTTTCACAGATATATATCTTGTGATTCTTTCTCAAGAAGCACTTTGAGAAGATGAGTCTATTTCTCCCCAATTATTACAGGCGAAGAGCGAAGAAACATTAAGCTCTTCCAGATGTTGTTGAGTTCAGGACGTCCCCAACTTATGACCACAATGGAGCCCAAAATTTCTGCTGCTCACCGAGACAGTTGTTAAGCTATTTCCCTCCCTCCCATTTTACGACCTTTTTTGCCACTGCTGTTAAGTGAATCACTGGCAATTGTTAAGTGAGTAACACGTTTGTTAAGTGAATCTGGCTTCCCCATTGACTTTGCTTGTCAAGAGGTGGCAAAAAAAGGATTACGTCACCCCCAGGGACGCTACAACCATCGTAAATATGAACCAATTGCCAAGCAGCTGGATTTTGATCATGTGACCATGGGAATGCTGCAAGGGTCATAAGGATGGGGGGGGGAAATGATCATGAGTCACTTTTTTCCAGTGCTGTTGTAGCTTTGAACGGTCACTCAATGAACTATTGTAAGTCGAGGATTGGCTGTATTGCCTTTCATAACATCAATCTCCTACTTGACTTCATCCAGCACAGCAAATTGGGCTGCACGTATTGAGCTGTGACCCACCGCAGTTTGTTTCTCAGAGGTGGGAGCCAAACCTGGTGTTTTGAAACTTTAAACTGTGCCCACCTGGAGAGCTTACAGCAGCCAGACGGGAGTTAAGCCCATGCTGCTTCTTTGGGTGGGAAGCTCACAAATCCAGGGCCTGAGGGATGTGGTTAGAATATTCTGGGCTAGGCGAAGGCCAGGAGGATGGAAAATGCCAGCTTCATCCAAAACAAACGCAGGTTATTTGCATTCGTCACAAACCCCAGGCTGTAATTTGGCATTCAAGGCACAGGCCTCCCAGCTCACCAAATTGGCTTTGTGGTTTAGGACTTCAGTGGCCACAACTAATTGGCATGGACTTGCCGCGGTTTAGCTGCCAAAGGTATTGGTGGGAACCAAAAGCGACAGTTCATTGGCAAGAGAAAAAGTTTCCCCTTCCTTCTGTGGATGAAAAGCCATTAATTTTGTGGTGTTTCTGTTAGTCCAGAGAATCACTGCACAGCAATTCAGAAAAGCACATGTTACTATAAGCGATAAGTTCTTTCAAATGCCACAATATACTTTTGTTTACCCTTCCTTCCTTCCTTCCTTCCTTCCTTCCTTCCTTCCTTCCTTCCTTCCTCCCTTCCCTTCCCTTCCCTTCCTTCCTTCCCTTTCCTTTCTTTCCTTTCCTTTCCTTCCTGAATGTAGCTTGTCAAATAAAAACAATGCTTCTGTAGCAAACTCTCAAAGATGGGCTGCCTGCAAACTTAGCAGTTTAAACAAGGCTAAGAGGTTAAACAAGATTTAAAGAATCTGGTGGCTCTTTTTAAAACCCTGATGTATGGCTGGATTCTCTGTGGGGATATGAATTGCTCTTGGGGCTTATAAGGAAGTCTAAAGCTTAGATCATGTAAAAATACAAACTAGAAATAGGACGGAAGGCTATACAGATGACATGCCTTCATGCATTATATAAATCTACATACATAATACGGGACTTACACATTTAACAAGTATTTCTTTAGAAATCTAATTTGGGACTTGGAGACACTTCAATCCAGTTGATGATGGTAAAACTCTAGCATTTTGTTTAATGTTTACATTTGTTGGCCAAGACGGAACTTTGAAAAATCTTCCCATCCTTGCAGTTGCTGTCTTTGTTGCCATCTTCTGGTGAGATACCAGAGATACACACCTGCTTTCTAAAAGCATCTTTCCACATTTCATATACTGTGGCCCTTCCCTTCCTTTTTGCACAGCAAGTTCCCAAAGGATGGAAACTGGAGTTAAGCTCTGTTGGTTTGCACGCAAGGGACATGCTCTCTCTTGAAGCCGTACAGGTCTGTCGGATCTCAGAAGGGCCAAACAAAAGGAAGCACCAGTAGATAAGATACCCAAGAATAGATGAGCAGCATAAGGGAAGTTAAACATATTGCAGGAGGAGGAACCAACATTTACCTACTAAACATAGAAAATCCTACAAATAACATAATCCTACTCACTTTTTTGCATGCTGCAAACTTTCTCCACACATATGTTTACATCCTCCAATATAAGGTCTAAATCTCCTGCCTTAGTTCCCTACGATTCTATGATTCTAACTGCCGGGAAAAAAGAGTTTATCCAACACACGCACAGTAGATCTCATTCATTGTAGCATAAGTATGAAAACCTATTATATACGATCTTGCATGAGCATTATAAACTCTTAAGATTTAGCCTTATCAAAAGCAGGATATCATTATGGGTTCACACCTTCAATCATCTCTCAACCAAAGGGCCTGACCTCACATAGCAATAGCAATAGCACTTAGGCTTATATACCACTTTATAGTGCTTTACAGCCCTCTCTAAGCGGTTTACAGAGTCAGCATATCGCCCCCCAAAATTTAGGTCCTCATTTTACCCACCTCAGAAGGATGGAAGGATGAGTCATGTTAAAACTAAGTGTAGCAAACTGGAGAGTAACTAAGATTGCAACCATCTAAGCTAGGGGGGTGTCCAACCTTGGCAACTTTTAAGTCCTGTGGACTTCAACTCCCAGAATTTCCCATAATGGCTGGGGAATTCTGGGAGTTGAAGTCCACAAGTCTTAAAGCCGCAAAATATGGAGACCCTTAATCTCAGCTAATCGTGAGGCAGGAACACAACCAAAACTTATCTTTCTTCCCTTCCCTTCCAGCCATCATCCAAGCCAAGCGCCTGAGAGCCACAGACGTCACCGCCAGCAGTTTCCGCCTCACTTGGCCCCAGCTTCTGACGCGGGACACCGGCTACTACGTTTTGGAGTATGCCCCGAGTGGCGAACCCAGGCGGAAAGTGACCAAACAACTCACCGGCGACCATACCAGCCTTGTGGTGGCTCAGCTGGCCTCACAAACCGACTATGAGGTTGTCCTCATCCCAGAATCCAATGAGAAATACATCCCGCCACAAACCACCAGAGTCACCACTCTGGAAGGTAAGAGAAGGGAAGGGGGGAATTTTTCCATTGGGGGTTAATTTTTAAGAGTATACATCTGACTGGAATAACGGGCTCAGTCAGATAAATAACAGATAACAGATAATCAGAGTTGGAAGGGACTTTGTAGGTCATCTAGTGCAACCCCTGCCCAAGTGGAAGACCCTTCACCATTTGTGACAAATGGCAGTCCAGTCTCTTCTTGAAAGTCTCAAGTGATGAAGCTCCCACAACTTCCAAAGACAACTTCTGTTCCATGGGTTGATTGTTCCCACTGTCAGAAAATTTCTCCTTATTTCCAGGTTAAAACTCTCCTTGTTGTTTCCATCCATTGTTCCTTGTCTGGCCTTCAGGTGCTTTGCAGAATAGCTTGACCCTCCCCTCTCTGTGGCAGCCCCATAAATATTGGAAGACTGCACTCCTGTCTCCCCTGGTCCTTCTCTTCCCTAGACTAGCCAGGCCCAGTTCCTGCAACTGTCCATCGTGTGTTTTAACCTCGTCCCCTAATCATCCTGGTTGCTCTTCTCTGCCCTCTTTCTAGAGTCTCAACATCTTTTTTTATAGTGTGGTGACCAAAACTGGACGCAGTACTCTAGGTGTGGCCTTACTAAGGCTTTATAGAGTGGTATTAGTACCTCACTTGTTCTCAATTGTATCTTTCTGTTAATGCAATTTAGGGTTGCATTGGCTTTTTTGGCTGCTGCTGCACACTGCTGGCTCATATTTACCTGGCTGTCCACTGTTATTTCTTCTTTCGTTTCTTTTCTATCATTTGTACTGCTCTTCTCTCGTTAAAAATGTCTTCTGTAAAAATTGTATCGCAAAAGTACAAGAAATGCATCGTTTGCAGATTGCTTTGATCAGATCAGGCGCTGTGCCCCCTTTTTAATTTTATTGCATTTCCTCTCTCCGCAGACGTGGTCAGCCCAGCCCAGATTCTTATCTCGGAGTCCAAACCCCACAGCATCCGGGTCAGCTGGTCTCCCATCCTAGAGACCGTGGCCGCCTATCAAGTCATGTACGGCCCCCTGAATGACAATCTAGTCCAGCTGCAGGAGGTGGACGGGAGTCTCAACAGCACCGTCCTGGAAAAGCTCCTGTCCAACACCAGCTACTTGGTGACGGTGTCTGCCATTTATAAGTCTGGCAAGGAGAAAGCCCTCTCAGCCAAAGCCTGCACACGGGAAGGTGAGCAGGAAAGAAGAAAGGAGGGAGAGAAGATGTCAGGGTAATGATTTAAGAGCTGGGCCAGTTGCTACAACGATGTAATGCTAGGAATGAGTCAGCAAGGTTTTTGGGTTGGTATCACTTGAAGAGCCTGTTATAAGAAGAGACCCTGTTGGGGAGTATCTCTCTCTCCGTATGTGCTTCCATGCTGTAACTGCTGATTGTTTGAGATCTGACTAAAGTACGTATAGGTATATATTCTTTGTACATAAAACCACTATTTAAATGCTGTATTTTACTGTTTACTATATTTGCTCCCGTGTTGTCTCACATTAGTCCCACTCTGCACACTCCGACAGAAGAACTGTTAGGATCCCAAACAGCTGCAGAATAAGACTGGTGGATTGTCCTCCTTTGATTAGTATTACAACTGCCAACATCCCTTGCCTGACTTTCTCCTAGGTTGCCCACTTGGCTGATCCCAGCACCAGTTGTGATATCCTTTTCCCCGTTTCGGCCTGGAGAAAGCCCACGCATCATCCTCATTCTGCTTTTTTCTTTTCTTGTCTTTCCTCCAATGCACAGAATACTCCAAAATAAAGCACCTCCACTTTGAAGATCTGAGCCCCAGCTCTGTAAAGGCTTCCTGGGATCCAGCAGAAGGAGACGTGTTAGGTTACCGTGTTCGGTGTCGGCGGCAAGCCGGCTCTTCGACCCTCCTCAGCGTCTCACCGCAGATCCACAGCGTTCTGCTGTCAGATCTGACCCCTGGCAGCAACAACAAAGTGTGTGTGAAGCCTGTGTACAGAGCCCGCCCTGGGAAAGGACTGTGTCGAATGATCCATCGGCAGCCTGGTAAGAGGCCCAGGAAAGGAAGTAATTTAGGTTGTGCTGCCTGTTGATTGGCCTTGGTACCTCAATAGGTATCTCTAGGATTGAGGGTGGGGTAGACCAGGGGTCAGCAACCCAGGGCTCTGGAGCCACATGTGGCTCTTTCATCCCTCTGCTGCGGCTCCGTTTCTCAAAATATGCAACTGCCAATGTGCGACATCCGCCAGCATGCAATTGATTGAGCTTTTCGACTCCCGGTAGGCTAACCAGGGATAAATCCAAGAAAATAAAAGTTTCAGAAGAAAACAGAATCTTTAATTCAATTATGTATGCTAGTTTTGTGACCACTCAGGAAATAGTCAGGCATGGGAAGGATTTTGTGGCTCCTGGGGTTTTCTTTTCTGTGTGAAACAGGTCCAAATGGCTCTTTGAGTGTTTAAAGTTGCCAACCCCTGGGGTAGACAAAGAAGGCTGCAACACGAGACAGGAGGGATCCTTGCTATTTCATGCACCGCTGCTTGTTCATGGTCGCTGAGCCCATTTGAATTCTCACTGAATGGAAAAAATGTAAGAGATATTCTAACTGAATATAGTGGAGAGGAAGAAAGTTTGGAGGGCAATATTTTCCCCTGGATCCTTAGAATTAAGTGCATGGTGGCCTGAGAAATTTAGGTTTTTTTCCCTAAGAAATTTGGGGGCCTCTCTTTCCAAAAGTCTCCACTTGAGCCTGGCAGATAACCAAGAACTTCGTTTCCAGTTTTAAGCAGGAGGAAGGAACATGGCACAAGCTTTAAAAAAAAAAAAAACCGAATGGAGCCACAAAATTCAGCATGGAGCAGATAAGGAATTCAGATTCAGAGAAGGGATTTGCAAGGAATGGGCTCCCCCTGGTGGCTGTCCCAGAAAAATTCTCCGTGAAATATGCTACTGTTCTTCCCAGTTTCTTTTCACCTTTTATAGCTACTTGCAATTGTTATAACTTTTCTCCTGCTTCAGCGTATACTGCAAATCTTGCAGAAGCTTGCAAGGCAACCTTATTCATCCACCTGTCAATGATTCTTTGGTTCTTTCCCTTTGCAGCTTCAGCCGCAGGTGGCTACAGGCACCAGCAGAGAGTGTGACAATTTGTGAGCAAAACTTTTGTGGGTCAGAAGACAAGGATAACCTGGGACAGCCTAGGTATCAAGACACCAGGATGAGGAAGGCTACAGCCCCTTTTAAACCTCTAGCTACCCACCCTGTCCTCTTTTGCAACTGACTTTGGCCTACAAATGCCCCGATTTGTCTCGGTTACAGAAAACAGCTTCATGGGGATATTGGATCTTGCTAGAAAAAGAAGTCCTTGCTCACCGAGTTTCCTTCCCTTTCTCTGGAATACCAGCAAAAGACTCAAGTCCCGCTTCTTTTGCATTGTTATTTATTTGTGTGTTGTATTAAATGGGAGGGAGCAGAGAAAGCAAACGGATCTCGGTTCCTTTCTCACATGGAAGTGAGAACATTTACCTTCTGATTTGCATTCTGAATTCTAAGAACGTCTTTCTGCTTCAAAAGCTGTCGCAGTTCGAAGGGGGAAGGTGGGGGAAGGAATCAGAAGCCCAAGGCAGACCCCAAATGATTCCTCGGTTATTGTCCAAGGTGGTGGCCCAAAATCTTAGCTGTTGAACACTGTTGTCAAGTGAATTAAGCACATATGAATGAATCCCAAAGAGACTGAGGGAGCGTCGAGAGCAAAACCACTGGCCCCTGATATTTCCTGCTTTATTTATCCACATTTGTTCTGTCCTTGGAAGGAAATAGTTAAGACTGCCAGAATGTCAAACTCTTTTTCAGGCTGAGTGTCACATTAACCTTTAAGTAGTGAGCCAGGATCCACATTCCAAGAAATAGGTGGATCAGAACAACAGATCTGGCAATGGCAGGACATAATATGTGACCGAATAAAATTGACAGGGTGAGTGGACTAAACTAGTAGGCCAATGAACACGCTTAATCCCAGTCTATTTTGGGTGGCATCAAAAATTACATTTGTTGGGGGGGGGGGGAATGCAACCATTTAGAGAAGTGGAGGACCCCCGCCATAGATACCAGGGAGCAGTTACCTGATAAACAGAGATAAAGATAGACATCAATGGATAGCTAAGATGTTCAGAACATTTTGGGGAACAAGGTAATGTATATTGTGGAAAACGCAGACAGGGAGCATTACATGTGGCTGGATCCATCGGTGACTGCCTGAATTGAACAGTGGCCTATGCAGTAGAAATATTGTAAATTTCTGGAAATGTGAGAGAGGTGGCTGGGCCGCCTCAAACCTGAGATCGTCCAGCAAAATCACACGTTCGGTTCAGAAGACACAACCTGAAGCACTTTTTCACGCAAAGTTATGGGCGCCGGACATGTCGTTCCTTAGCCGTGTCGGCCCTTTGGGAAAAAAGTAGCTTGCAAATTACCACAATCTGACCAGGTTATACAGCACTGCCAGACAATTGGAATTCAGGACCTTTTGTTAAGGCAGTGAACAAACTTGTTTGAAAAATACAGTGTTATCATGACCATCCCGGGTGGCAGATCCCAACAGATTTGCGGAGCACCCAGCTGGAGATGGTGGACCTAAAAATATGCAACCAGAAAATCTCTACCATATGTCACTGCATTTAGACAACTAGTCCCTCAAGATGAAGTTCAGCTAGAATCCCGAAATGCTTGTTTTCCACGCATGTTTTGTTTAACTGTTTCAATGTGGGAGCCCCCGTCTGCGTGAGAATTGAACTAGCCCAGACAGCAGTGCAATTTCTCAGCCCAAACTAGTTAACAGGAAGGCAGGTGTTGTTTGTTTTTTTTAAAAAAGAGACAATTGTAATAATGCAAGTAATGTTGTGGCTTGTGGCTGTTATTCGTAATAAAACCCGAAAGCTTTAAGATGGCTTCGTTCCTGCTTCAGAACGTGTGTGACGGTCATAATCATCTTGCCAGTCGGGAAACCATTTCATTTTCTCCACAATTCTTTCATGTACCGTTTTACTAATGCAGTAGCCATTGTCTCTCCTCAGCTTACTCCAGCAACATTGTCATGTATCCTTTGAAATAAGGTAAATTAAACAGAAAACAAACGAGCCAAGTAATTTGGAATATTTTTCCCCCCTCTTTTGGATGCGGTCCCACCGAACGCAATGCCATGGCATTCACGGTTCATTTTCAAGGAATGAGACTCGGGAACATTGTGATCTGTTGACACAAGATTTTTTTTTGGAGAGCAGAAACTGGGGAAAGAAAGAGAGATTTAATTTCCTGCAGGGTACTTGAGGGCACTCAGATCCTGTGTCATGCCAGGAAAGATCAAGCCTACAGAAGTATATAAACAGCCATGCAGTGGGGGCGGGGGGAGCAGAAGTTTAAAAAGGGAGGAAAGAGATATGTTAATTGGCTGATGAAGTTTTTAATTAGCTTGCTAGGATATTGCCAGTGTAATGACATCTGTACAGTGAATGTAGAAGACCAGTTAGAAACCCCCAAGTTTGAAACATTAAAAAAAAGAAGAAATATCACTGAGGGGGCTAGCAAAATCAGAGATAGGTAAGAGAGCTTCTACAAACAAAATTGATTGGCAGAGAAAGATATCCATCTTTGGCCAGTGTGGAATTTCTTGTCAACCGGCAAATCGTTAAGTATGAAACTGGATAAAATGCAAATGTTTTGAAACGTATGTACTCAGGACTGCTATCTTATTAGGTTATAAGAGATTGCCCCTAGGTAATTAGATTAAGAAATTCTGTAATTGTGCAGAGTTTGGGAAAGCTGGGTCGAATAGCTATTTCGAAGGAATCTTCTCTATTAATGTAAGCTGCTTTTGTTTTTTCACTCACAAATTCAAGACACGGGCATGACTGATCAATGAGGATAATTCATTATCGAATAATTTCTGTTAATAGCGGGATGGTTTTAATTCCTTGGTTGGATTTATTCCACGTAAGATAGGTTTCTGCAGTTACTCATCAAGGACGATACCAAAATGCTTGTGAGACAGCCATAAAAAGAGTGCTTCAATAAAAGAGATGTGTACATCTAGAACCCCTCTGGCAAATCAATAACAGGTTAGATATCTTCTCTTTGCAAGTCTAAGAATTAAATGAACCTCAAAAAAATATTAAAAACTACCACTACGTTGAAATACGAGAGCAACCAAATATAAAAGCATTCTATAAAAGATGGAAAACGCACATGCTCAGTTTTTTTTCTTCTAGTGTAATATTTATCTTTTTTTGTTTGAGCCAAAGAAGATTTTCTTGATTAGTAATCAGGGTTTTTTTTAATTCAGTGCTCTCCTAATCAAAAAGTTAAAGCAAATGAGGGAAAATCAAGAGTGAGCGTCCTTTGCTGAACTAGTTTGAGACTGCAGGCAATAACAATCAAATTCAGGTGTCAAAAAAAGGCACACGCACACACATCAAATCTGCACACACCAAGCCATAAACAACCCACACTGCCTTTGACACAGAGATGTCCCATGTTTTGCGCAGTTCTCCCAGTAAATCAGGATATCCGGTTACCTTTTTCTCTAGTAAGGAATTTTTGCTCATTTCATTTCATTCCACTAAACTAAAGAGACCATGTCCTGTAGCACTTCTCAAAGTTTAAATCAGCTCTGAGCAATCAAGGCATAAAAATGACTGGGCTGGGCACTCAGAATCGCACCACCATCCTCCCCCAAACAGACCATCATTCACTGGGAACAGAGGAAGGCCCTGCTCATCCTGACCTGCCTTTCTTCTATCTCTTCTGATGCCCAATGTCTCCTTTGGCTCTTTACCAGTAGGCCTTGAGGGAGGTGCAAATGGGCTTCTGTTGCTGCTGGAAGTCTTCTGATGCTCTTGATAGCGCCTCCCTATAATCAAAGACCGACTGTATCTCTGGGCTGCTTCTCAGAAGTTTGTTGTTCTTGTGAGCTTCGTAGTGGAATTGAGAGTCCCTCATTTCGTACCTAAAAACCACAAGGAAGGAAGGAGAAAGGTGCTTGATTACAAATGAACATTGCCCACAGAACCCTAGGATTAATATATCCAAAATCTCATGGATCCAGCAAATCTCACCAGATTTCCACCCGGCCCTGCTGCATCTGCTCTCAACACCCAATCCAAAGAAGCCACAGCCTCACCACTTGGGCCTGGGGCCACGGGTTCGTTCCAGTTCCTGCTGCCTCTTTAATTCCAACAGCCAGCCCTCTTCCACACGCAGGCGCTCGAGTCGGAGACGAGCCAGCTCCTTCTGGTACGGAGACATTTCAATCAGGTCTCTCCCCATCGTGCTTTCAGAAAGCGTCTGCAGGAAGCTGAACCCCGAATTTTTTAAAAAAAGATGCTTAAATGTCTTGCAGTTTCTCCAAGTCAACTGGTCTCTACAAAAAACGCTGCTCTATGCATAACTTGACTTTATTGCCTATGGGCTACATAGGACTACCATACACGACACTACTGTCATTGTCAGGCAGGAGAACGATCTAGTAAAAGATTTTCTGGCCTAATTAAGTTATTTTGCCAAAAAGCTGGGGAAATTTCCTACAACAAGCCATCCCAGGCTTTCGTGTTGAAAGAGTTTGGGAGTTGACGTTTCAACATACTATAGTGCCCACCTGTTATTATGTATTTATAATGTATTAGCCACCTAATTCCAGCAGACTCTGGATGGAGTACAAAGCTAAAAGAAAACACCAAAAAACCCAGCGAGAAACATTAAATAAATGTTACAACAACAGGCAGCCAACACCAAAAGTACTAAATTTTTAAAACTCACCCAGGGTTACTTTGTGGTAAGATGGGAGGTCAATAAACAACCAAACTCTAACAAAACTCATAAACCAAAATAGGGGCCATTAAGTAATAACAAACATTAATCCCAGGTCTTTAGCTCCTCAAAGTTGGTTTCTTTCTCAGACAATCTCTTGAGCTCAGTTGAGGTTCAACTTTTATTATCATTCCACCCCAGGAGTGAGCCACCACTTCAGGGTATGATAATGAACCTACCATATACTATGAAGCAAGATGTTCCTCGCTAGTTCTCAATTCAGATTATGTTAGAGCAGGAGGCCTAGATGCCTCTTCTTACCGTTCGTTGATCTCCTCTGCGGTGGGCGAGGAGAGATCAGGAGAAGCCAAACTGTAAGGACTCCAAGGCTCCCTCGGTGTCCTCTGTCCAACTGCCTTAGTGGAAGGCCAGGATTTCAATGCTAATGTTCCTGGCCTGAAGAATCTCAACCGCGATTGTCTGCTTGATATGCTTTTCTTCCTGACTCCCCTGGGCTTCCCCAGCTGAGGTGGAGGCTGGGCACAGGCATTAGCCTTAGCTGAGGTGGGTCTCCAGATAGGCCTCGGAGACTGAGAGCGTGATCGGAGCCAACGTGGACGTTTGGCATCCGGAGAGAAGGAGCAGGAGTGGGTAACCTCAGAGTGACTCAGCGAACGGCCTCTGCGCAATGTGAAAGAGGATCTTTCTGGCAAGCAAGCTCGGACTGGAATCTTGGGGGGCAGCAAAGACTTGACGCCAATCACATGAGGGGCCCCGAGTTTCAATGGGGCAGAAAGATCCCCCAAGGCAGGAGAGTTCTGACTCGCAGTGCCAAAGAATCCTGAAGTTTCATTTAGTGGGGATGAATTTAAGGTTGGAATGGCCAAATCCATCAAATTCAAGTTATCGTCTAACGATCTCGCAAGATGCTTTGCTTTCAGTAACCATTTGGTCTCTGTGCGTGGCCCTGATGGGTGCCATTTGGAACTTAAGGGACTTGGGTCAGCCAGGTGTTCCAAAGCAGAAGGGTAATCTCGATCTGGATGGACAGTTAGACTGGAGGCTAAGCTGTCCACCTGAACCTTCAGGTTTCGTAAACTTTCTTCCAAGTCTTCAATGGTAAAGGCCCTGTCAAAGAGCGAGATGAGAGAAAAGAAAGAGAAAATCCATGTTAGAAGACCCAAAACGTGAACTGACCCACAATGATCATTTCAATCAAAATGACAGCCAATTATTATTCTTTGCTGTCTCCCATGAGACACTGTGTGGAGTTCATGGGCATCTGTACCATTCCCTCTTTTTTCCAATGTGGAGAAACAAATGTGGATCTGGAGGCAGCAAATGTCACCCTTGACTATTAAGAGGGAGATAAAAATGGATTTCTTTTGAGGGTGGGGCAGAGGACTTCAAGATTTTTAGGAATACAGCTAGTCCTCAACTTGCAACCATTCAGTGAAGTGACCAGCCGAAAGTTACAACGGCGCTGAAAAAAGTGACTTATGACGGCTTTTTACATTTACGATCGTTGCAACATCCCTGTGATCCAAATTCAGACACTTGGCAACTGCCTTCTATTTATGATGGATGCAGAGACCAGGGGTCATGTGATTCCCCTTTTGCGACCTTCTGACAAGCAAAGTCAGTGGGGAAGCCAGATTCCACTTAACAACCATGTTACTAACTTAACAACTGCAGTGATTCTCTTAACTGTGGCAAGCGAACTCTTAAATTGAGGCAAAATTCGCTTACAAATATTTCGCTTAGCAAGCGAAATTGTCGGCTCAGTTGTGGTCGCAAGACGAGGACTACCTGTACAGTCCAAAGAAGATCAAAGCAAGCAAAATGTTGGACACCATCTTGCTTGTTTTGAAACACTACCCAGCCTTGTAGACCCTTCAAAGTCACTCTGCACGCTCCCTGGAACAACAAGGCCTTTTGAACCTGGGTGTCCCCCCCCAGCAGTCTACCATTTTCTTCCTCAACCAGCAATGGCTTTCTCTGCTGCTCATCCCCGCGAAGAGACGGGCGCCTCCCTAGGTTTACAAAGCCGACGTTGTGGGTTGTGTTGGTTTTTGGCTGTTGCCAAGGAGCTCCTTTGAGGCCTCTCTAGGAAAAGAAAGAACAACATGACATCCCTTTAATGCTGTGTTAAAACTTAATCCAGAAACCACAACCGCCCCCACATATTTTTTTATGAATTATTCCCATTCTGGCCTGGTTTTTTTTCCATTTCTTAGCTCACCCCAAAAGACATAGGTGGGGTTCATTCTTTAAAAAAAAGAACATTTTTATGCTTGCAACAACCAGAGTAGGACCAGAAATAGCATTTTTCCCCTCCCACAAGGCTGAGAAAAGGCCCTGAGTGAAAAAAAATGCTCATCTATTCATGAATTGGGCTTCCATGTAAATTTGTTTTAGATAGATAGATAGATAGATGGATAGAGATAGATATAAAGATAGATATATAAAGATAAATAGAAATAGATATATACACACACATATACATATATATATACATATATCTAATAAATAATAATAATAATAATAATAATATAAATAAATAAAAAACTCAGGTGTTCAGTACAATTTTGTGAACGACCCAAGTATTTATACTGAAGTGGTTTACAAATTCATAAATAAAACAAAAAACGCATTAAAATACACCAGGCAGGGACTGCAACCTCCATCATTCCCAGCCAGCATTCGCACTGGGGTGGAAGGAATGGGGCTTTGGAATCCGATCTCTTGTCTGTCAGGGACCTCCTTCGCCCTCAGGACTTTCCACACCTGAGGGACTATAATTCCCATCTTCCCCAACCAGCAACCCACCCACCCCAGCAGAGAATCTCCTCAGAAACCTCCATCGGGTGTTGCTCTCCCTAATTTCCTTCAAAAGCCCCGTTACCTGAGGGAAGCCCCGCGGCCTCGCACTCGCAAAGCCGCCGCCTCCGCCATCCGTTGCCCACCTGAGGCCTCGCCTCCATCCCGCTCAGCGATCGCCTCAACATTCCCGTTGCTATGGAGACGGGCCGCCTCCTGGACGACTGAGACTCCACTAAGATTGGTCCTCTTCGCTTACCGTCCCTCGCCGTGTTTCTTTTTTTTTTCCCTCTTCACCCCATTGGGCGCCTCTTCCTTTCACGACTGACCTGCTTCAAGCACGTGACTGAGGTGGGGGGCGGGAAGAGGAAAAGGGGACGTTCTTTTCCTTCGCTCCCCACGCTTGAGCTTGCCCGCCAATGAGCGGCGGCGGAGAACGGAAGAGGCGGCGCGGCGCCTGCGCAGAGCCGGCGGCGCGGAGTCCACGTGTGTGTTGGAGGGGGATTCGCTGCTTGCCGGTTGGCGGGAGGAGATTATGTCGTGGCTCTTTGGGCTCAACCGCGGCGGCGGGGCAGGCGGCGGCGCGGGGGATGCGGGTCCTGGCGGCGGACTACCCCCGCTGCCTCCTCCGCCCGGCGGGGGTTCGAAAGAGGGGACGGGCGAGGGGAGCCGCCCCAAGGACAAATGGAGCAACTTCGATCCCACCGGCCTGGAGCGCGCTGCCAAGGCCGCCCGGGAGCTCGACTCTTCCCGTGAGTCTGAGGGGGGCGGGAGGGGCGGGGTGGATCCCCTCTGGTGGGTCTCTCCCCTGCTGGGAGAAGGCGGCCAAGCCCCCTGCTGGATCTAGTCCTGAGCGAAGCTTTCGGTGGATCCCGCGACGGATAAACCCTTTGGCAGGAATCGGCCACCAGGGAAAAAAGCTCAGTGGATCTCCGTGGCTGCTTGAATGAAGATTACAGCTAGTTCTCGATTTACGGCCACAATAGATTCCCCCCCCAAAAAAAAGTCTTGTTATGCGAGACATTTCTTAAGTGAGCATTGCCCCGTTTTTACGACCTTTCTTGCCACCTTGGTTAAGTGAATCCCTGCAGTTGCCTCATGGTTGTTAAGCAAATCTGGCTCCCCCTCCCCCTGGACTTGGTTTGTCGGAAGGTCACAAAAAGAATCGCATGACTGACCCCAGGACACTGCAGAGGTCATAAATAAGTGTCACTTGCGGAGCGTCTGGATTTTGATCACATGACTGTGGGGAGGGTGCAACGGTTGTAAGTGTGAAAACCGGCCCCCATTCCTTTGTTTCAGTGAGGTTGGAACTTTGAACAGTCGCTAAACGAACTGTTGTAAGTCGAGGGCTACTTGTACGGAAACCTTTGGCTGGGATCCCTTGCCAGGATCTGCTGGGGGGTGTCAATGGTGCTTTTGAAACCATCTAATTCCCACAACAGTCACACTATTTAGTAAGACTGTATTAATATTATTCTTCTCATTACCTATCTTTGTGATGGTGAACCTATGGCATACGTGCTGGAAGCGGCACGCAAGAGGTCGCCTGGAAGAGCCCCACTGCACATGCACGCGCCCCCCCCGCCAGCCAGCTGATCTGCAATGCAGGCACGGGAGGAGACACGCATGTGCAGAGGCAGGCAGCATATGGGGGGTTGCGTGCGCAGAGGCGTGTGGTGCAGGGAGTCACGCATGCATGCGCGGGAGATGGAATCGCGCTCGTATTGCATCATGGGTGCAGGCATGCGCATGCACTTTTGGCACGCAAGGTGGAAAAGGTTAGCCATCACTGACCTATCTCCTTTTCTATTATAACTTTGTTGCTTGTATCTTTATGATTTATATTGTTTTATTTAGTTTCCTAGTACGATTCATATTGATTCTATCACTAAGGGTTGTATCTTATGATTTGTGATGAATACATATTTTTATGTATGACTAGGAACATGATTTATCGCTTATAGCTTTTATGTACACTGAGAGCTTATGCACCGAAGACAAATTCCTTGTGTGTCCAATCACACTTGGCCAATAAAGAATTCTATTCTTTTTCTGCTATGCTAATGCGATGCTAATGCTATGTAATGCTATGGCTAATGCTAAGGTATGCTTATGCTATGCTATGCTAACGCTATGCTAATGCTATGCTAATGCTATGCTAATGCTAAGGTATGCTATGCTTATGCTATGGTGGACGAGAACCAGATCCTACAATTAACCACAATGTGGAATCTGCACACAGTCATTCCTTGTCTCAAACAGCCTTTTTGTAGCCTTGCTTCCAGCCTCCCAAGGATTGCCCTTGAGAGTACCAGTGACAATGCCCTTTGACCTTCTAGCTCCCATGTGATTTTCTTCAGCAGCTTCAATTGTGGCTTTTGCCCCTGAAAGGGAAGCCAGA
This sequence comes from Naja naja, assembly GCA_009733165.1. Taxonomy (NCBI): domain Eukaryota; kingdom Metazoa; phylum Chordata; class Lepidosauria; order Squamata; family Elapidae; genus Naja; species Naja naja. Next base: position 5,289,023 of record CM019158.1, on the reverse strand, counting down.
AAGGGCTGACCAAAAAGAGTTTTTAACGCCATGTATTTTTAGGAGCAGCCGAAATTTAAACCAGGAGAGTGCATCCTTTTGAGCTGGTGCTTGAAAACAACAGTTGTATTATTTCTCTCTTCCTTCTGGCAATGCACAAGCCAGAATCTCTGGTTCGGACAACGTTCTGTTATTTCCAGCAGGGCTTATCTGCCTATAGTTTAACCATTGGGCAATGAGAATTGCAATGAATTATCGTGGGCAAAATCACTGTTAGATGGGGAAGAATTTTCTTTTATTTGAATGATGGGAAACAACTGATGGGCAATATTTTCGTTTCAGGACATGCCAAAGAGGCCCTAGGCTTAGCTCAGCTACAAGAACAGACACTACAGCTGGAGCAGCAGTCCAAATTAAAGGTGAGCAAAATATAGCAATTCAGGTTTGTTTGTTTGTTTATTTGGATTTATATGCCGCCCCATCTCCGGGGGGGAATCGGGGCAGCTCACACAAAAATATACATACATAAATAGTTAAAATGTTAGTCCAATCCAAATAACGAATAAAATTACATGCTAAAATACCCAATTAAAAGCCCCAATCTGTCTCAATCCAGGCTGCCCTGTAAGAATAGCCAGGTCTTTAGATCGCGGCGGAACGAACGCAGGTCGGGAGCCAACCGCAGCCCCAGGGGCAGCTGGTTCCACAGGTTGGGCGCTCCCACGGAGAAGGCCCTCCCCCGGGGGACCGCCAACCAACATTGTCTGGTCGACAGCACTCCCAGGAGGGCCTGCTGGTGGGCGCGCACTGGGCGATTGGAACTCGATTCTGGTAGGAGGTGGTCCTGCAAATTGTGCTATTAGTTGATTTCACACCCACTCACACATTTGCACACCTTGCTTGATCATTTCTCATACTTGATGTTGAGGCTAGAAAGAGCAATAATGATTAGAGGCCTGGAAGTTAAAACATACAAAGAACAATTGCAGGAATTGGGTAAGGCTAGTCTAGTGAAAAGGACTAGGGGAGACAGGATAGCAGTCTTCCAATATTTGAGGGGCTGCCACAAAGAAGAGGGGGTCAATTTATTCTCCAAAGCATCTGAAGAGAAGACAAGAAGTAATGGATGGAAACTAATGAAAGGAGAGAAGCAGCTAGAACTAAGGAGAAATTTCCTAACAGAACAATTAATCAGCGTAACAGCTTGACTTCAGAAGTTGTGGGAGGTTCATGGGGGCTTTTAAGAAGAGAGTGGATAGAAATTTGTCTGAAATGGTACAGGCTTTCCTGTTTAAGCAGGTTTTGGGCACCTGTGCCAAAAATTGTGCGAGCACCAGCGCAAACACACACATGTGCCAGCACCCAGAATGCAATATGTGCCCATGCCCCCTGCACATGCACACGCAATCCCTCCCACCCCCTTACCTGCACTGCACCTCACAGCTGATTTTTCGGCCTCCCAGAGGCTTGGAAAAAGCCTCTGCAAGACTTTTCAGGCCTAATTATAGGCCCATTCTGTCGCTTCCTGTAATACCGGAAGTGATGAAACAGGCCTATAATTCGGCCTGAAAAGCCTGCAGAGGCATTTTCCAAGGCTCTGGGAGGCCGAAGAAGGCCTCAAACCAGCCGGAAAAAAAATCAGCTGTGAGGCGCGCACATGCGAAGTGAGGTAATTTTGCCTGTGCTTGAGTGCCAGCACAAATGGCTGTGCATGCCACTTGTGGCATGTGTGCCATAGGTTCGCCATCACGGGACTAGAAGATCCTTCCAAATCTCTTATTCTGTTATTTATAAACATTTTCACCTTGATGTTGCAAGTTGCTTTTAGTAGATCAAAAGTGCCAGACTTTTTCTGAGGCATTGCTAATATCACCATGATCCAAGTCTCTGCCTTTAGATTAGAGTGAGGCAGCTTTTTTTTTTTAGATGGGGAACTTAACAGGATTTCTTGTATGAAAAAGCTGGAGATGAATGTATTTTCCCACAGGTTGGTTCTATAATTCTGCCTAATTTTTCTCCTGGTCCTTAGGAATACGAAGCTGCCGTAGAACAACTGAAGAACGAACAAGTCCGGATACAAGCAGAAGAGAGGAGAAAAACCCTTAATGAAGAGACAAGGCAACAACAAGCGGTAAAATGCTGTCTTAAACAACCGTGTTCCTAATTTAACAATTGCACCGACTCCCTTAACAAATGTAGCAAGAAAAATTGTAAGATGGGACAAAGCAATTGTGGTCCGTTAAGTTGAGGACTACCTGTATCGGGGAAATAGATTGTTTCAATATTAAATTCAGCTCGAGTGAAGTTCTGGGTGGATTTGATTTAAATCAAGTCAATTTAAATCATGATTTAAATCACTAGTAAAAAAAAAGGCTTGATTTAAATCAACTCGATTTAAATCATAATTTTTAAAGAGCAACTGTCATCTCTGTCCCACAGCAGCTGTTCCTCTGACCCACTGTTGACTCACCAACAGTCCCAATATTGCAGGATATACAGCCTCATGCTACATAACTTAAGCTCCATTTCAGGCTGAATAAATCAAATTATTAATGTATCTTAAAATAGGAAACGATCTTTAGATAGATTTTTACTCCCAAAGTATTTTATTAAAATAAATTGGATAAAAATTTTAAAAATCTGATTTAAAATTTTAAAAAACCAACTTTTTTATTTTATTTCATATCATAGATTTTTATTCACCCTGGTGAGGTTACAGTCTTCCCTGTCCTAAGAGTTTTAACTCTCAAGGCCCTTGTCCCTCTTTCCTCTTAAATATCACTCAATTTCCCCTGTGTCTGTTTTTATCTTAAAGAGAGCCCAGTACCAGGACAAATTAGCTCGGCAACGTTACGAGGACCAGTTACGACAGCAGGTTGGTCCTATTTCTTTCTTAAATGCGGAGTGGGAAGGATTTGATCAGAGAAGGGGAACCATCTACAGCCTGGTACATCTGTGGCGTGGTTAAAAAATGACTTAATAAATAGAAATGCTGCTCACACAGATCCTTCATCTGGGTTAGTTAAAAACCCTTTGTGAGCAAAGAGGCAATGGTCTGCAGTGTAAACAAGGTGGGGGAAGTATACTCAGTAGTTGAACATTAGAAAATATATTGCTGCTGTTTTTAAGGCAAGGATCTTCAAACAGCAAATTTAAGACTTGTGGGACTTCGCAACTCCCAGAATTCCTGAGCTAACATGACTGGAGGAGGAATTCTGGGAGTTGAAGTCCACAAGTCTTAAACTTGCCAAGTTTGAAGATCCCACTGCCCTAGGATAAGTGGGGCAGTGCGCACTGGGGGTGGGGTATTGAAGACCCAAGGCAAGTTTAAGACTTGTGGCCTTCAACTCCCACAATTCCTCAGCTAAGATGACTGGAGGAGGAATTCTGGGAGTTGAAGTCCACAAGCTGTCAAGTTTGAAGGCCCCTGTTTTAAGGGGAAGGAACAAATACTTTTAAGCACAGCAGCTTTCCCAGTTGTCTGCAGACTGAATTCTGTTCTTCTCCCCCAGCAACTCCTTAATGAAGATAATTTAAGGAAGCAAGAAGAATCGGTCCAGAAGCAGGAAGCCATGAGGAGAGGTACGGGGACGATGGCAAAGGGGAAGATTTGTGGGCTTTGGGCCTACCAACAGGCCTTTAGAGTCGAGGTGCAGAAGTTAAAGAGACTGGAGAAAATACTAAAGGGAGGAGGGAAGAATCCCCAAAGAAGAGGAGAAGTTGGAAGAAAATAACCAGGAAATAAGGGGATAGTGGCTGGGTTCTTGAGAAAAGGAGAAAAATAGACGTTTTCCCCTCTCTGTATCTGCTACATCATTTTTCAGCCTGGGCATCTTTATGAGGTGTGGACTTCAACTCCCAGAATTCCCCAGCCAATCTGCAGAGGCATGAGAAACTACCTTTCCATATCTTTGCATAGCTATGTAAAAGGAACAAATCTCTCGCTCCGCCCCCAGCATGAAAGAGTAACGCTCTACATAAATGATCTTTGGGAAAGGAGGTTGAACTACAACTCCCATCCCCCCCCCCATAATCCTGTGCCAAGTAGCTGCATGGGCTGGTTGAAGTCTGAAGGCCGTTGCGACCCCATAGGGCTTTTTCCTGTCGATTCAAGCTCTCGGTTTCCTTCCATAGCGACGGTGGAGCGGGAGATGGAACTGCGACACAAGAACGAGATGCTGCGGATCGAGGCAGAAGCCCAGGCTCGCGCCAGGGCGGAGCGGGAGAACGCGGATCTCATCCGGGAACAAATTCGGCTAAAAGCCGCCGAACACCGTCAGACTGTCCTGGATTCCCTCAAGTACGTTTGCTGAAAAACCTGGGCACGGGCAGGTTTGGTGAAGACTAGGCCGCAATGGCAGAATTAACGGCACTTATTTGGAACAGACGTTTAGCCAAATTTAAATAAAAATGACTTCCCCCCTATATTATCTGGACATGCCACTTTTTAAAAGGTTTGCTCATTTCTTCTTTAGGACAGCTGGGACGCTTTTTGGAGAAGGGTTCCGTGCCTTTGTTTCTGACTGGGATAAAGTAACAGCCACGGTAAGGCACATATCAAATTTTTGAGACCACGACCATCTCATGATCCCATTAGAGACGAATAGAATAGAATAGAATAGAATAGAATAGAATAACAGAGTTGGAAGGGACCTTGGAGGCTTCTAGTCCAACCCCCTGCCTAGGTAGGAAACCCTACACCACTTCAGACAAAGGGTTATCCGGTCTCTTCTTAAAAGCTTCCAGTGTTGCAGCATTTACAATCTCTGGAGGCAAGTTGTTCCCCAGATTAATTGTTTCTAACTCTCAGGAAATTTCTCCTTATTTCTAAGTTGCTTCTCTCCTTGATGAGTTTCCACCCATTGCTTCTTGTCCTGCCCTCAGGGGCTTTGTAGAATAGCTTGACTCCCTCTTCTTTGGGGCATCCCCTGAGATATTGGAAGACTGCTATCATGTCTCCCCTAGTCCTTCTTTTCATGCCCAGTTCCTGCAATTATTCTTCATATATTTGAGCCTCCACTCAGTCCCCTAATAATCTTCGTTGCTCTTCTCTGCAAGAGTTAACTTTCTACCAGGCTTAAGGCAAATCACGAGGCTGATCAATACATCTTTTAACACAGCCTGGGCATGCCACCAGAGGGAAACAGATGAATATAAATCATAGTTTATTCACACCCAAGCCAAGCCAACAGCTTTTGCGGTTGGTTCTGCTTACTTGGAGGAGAATGCATTTCCTGGAATTGCTCAGGGTCCAGAAAAATTGGCCGTTATTCCAATCTGGGTGAAATGAAAGAAGTCTGAAGGAGGGGCGGGGAAAGAAAGAATTCTTTATTAATAATCCCTCCCAATGTTTGTTCCTTTTTTAAAAAAAAAAACCTTGCATTGTTAGAATTATACACATGGTTGGAAAAAAAGTTCTGAAAGCTTTGCTTTTCTGATTTGTGGCAGGTGGCGGGATTGACTCTGCTGGCCGTTGGGATCTACAGTGCCAAAAATGCCACTGCTGTGGCCGGGCGGTATATCGAAGCTCGTCTGGGCAAGCCCTCGTTAGTGCGGGAAACCTCCCGTATCACTGTACTTGAAGCGCTCAAGCATCCCATCCAGGTAAGCTTTCCGGAAATGCCATTTTATTGGGTATGGAAACAGAATCTTAAAAGCCGTTGTAATGGGCAGAAGGAATAACCTTGAGGAACAGGAAGAAGAAGAGCTGCAATCAAGAGTGGTCAGATAAAAGAAACGGAAGTCCATCCCAGTACCGCAATGCAAGGAAGTGTCTCAGAAAAGACCCTTTTCTACTTCCCAGAAAAAAGAAGCAGCGAAGGACCTTAAGACTTGCAGGAATTGGTTACTATAAACTTACAATAGCATTAGCTTGTGTGTCTTTGGTTTCCAAGTTGAGAGACTGATGGTTGGCTAGGATTTTTTGACAGCCCATCAGACAATAATCATGGTGGGATTCTTCGGAGTCTCTTTCTTGCCTCTTTATCAGTTATGTGTCGTCCCTTTACAGATTATCACCACCTCTCCTCTAGCCATTCCTTACCTGAGGATAACTTCCCCTGTCTCCTTGGCTTTCTAGGTTGGGAAGCGGCTGGCCAGCAAGGCCCAAGACGCTCTCGAAGGAGTCGTTCTCAATGTGAGTGTTAATCACATCTATCATGGAGCCACTGGCATTGGGAATTACATTTTTTAATTGGGAGGTTCGAAAATGATCACATGATCGAGAATCATGTTTTAATTAGAGCGATTGCTGGAATCCTGACAATAAATATGAGCAAGTTGCCAAGCGCCTGAATTTTGATCACGGGGATGGTGCCAATGGCTGTAAGTGTGAAAAAAGTCCATTTTCTCACTGCCCTGGTAACTTCAAACAGTCACTAAACAAACAATTGTAAGTTGAGGACTAACACCTGTACTAGAAAGGTTTTTCCTTGCCCGCATTTGGCTTGGCTGTTTGGAAAACCAGGTGCAGGATCCAGAAATAAGAAGACTGAACTTTCCACCTGCCAAGCCTTAATGCTTTTTGTGGGGCGTTGGGTCCTTTGCAGCCGAAGCTGGAGGAGCGGGTGCGAGACATAGCCATCGCAACCCGGAACACAAGGAATAACCGAAGCCTCTACCGGAATATCCTCATGTATGGACCTCCAGGAACAGGGAAGACGCTGTTTGCCAAGGTAGTGCCCCAGTTTTATCATCATTCTGTCAAGGAGGGTGTCAGCTCATAAAATATTTCTATGGTCTTTTTGGAGTTGCCAACAGAAAGGGAGGGGGGAGCAGTGCAGCAGCTTGGAAATCGAAAGTGCATTCCATAAATAGTTTTCAAAGTTAGTAACTAGGTGACTGAAGTTTCTGCCACACAAAATCCTAACTGGAGAGCATGATTGATGACTCTTGGCTGTGGATGTGTCCCATTGGAGAATATGAATTATGATACATCCAGGGGGTGCGGGAAAACCAGGGTCAAGGGTGGCAATGAATTATGTGTCTCAGAGTCAGCTACACCCAGGCAGTGCCGGACATGTTAACTCCCAATATAAATCCTTTTGAAGTTTTGGAAGTTTGGCTCGAGACTCATGATTTAATTAGGATAACTGCTGGAATCCTGACAGAGGGTTTATTGACCTGGTTGTGGCTTGGATTCCAGGCTAATATAACAGAAACAGAATCAGAAGGAACCCTGAAGATCTTCTAGTCCAACCTCCTGCTTAAGCAGGAAACTATACCATTTCAGACAAATCTTGTTCTCTCCTTTTCCCCACACACACATCTGGGATCAAGTTCTCATTTTCTAGTTTCTGAATTTTTTTAAAAAAAGTTTTTTATTTTAATTTTAATCAGCATAAGTGCTTAGTGAATATTGCATTGTCCAAGCTATTTCACTTATACAGTCCAATATTAATAGTAATGATAATGATAATAATTGTTTATTGTTTACTTGTATATAATCATAATCTTTCATTATTAACTTGTACCTATTAATAATCTTTTATCTTTTAATTTCTACTTCTAATAGAATAGAATAGGAAAGAATAGAATAGAATAGCATAGGAAAGAATGGAATGGAATGGAATGATATAGAATAGAGTAGAATAGAAAGAGAATAGAATAGAAAGAGAATAGAAAGAGAATAGGAGATAACAGAGTAGAGTGGAAGTGAGGCAGAGTAGAGTAGAAAAAATAGAATAGAATAGAATAGGGAAAGAGAAGAAGATAACAGAGTAGAGGTGAGGTAGAGTAGAATAGAGTAGATAGAGTAGAGTAGAATAGAATAGAATAGAATAGAATAGAATAGAATTCTTTATTGGCCAAGTGTGATTGGGCACACAAGAAATTTGTCTCTGGTGCAGAAGCTCTCTGTATATAAGAAAAAATAAAATACATTCATCAAGAATCATGATACAATACTTAGTGATAGTCATATCTAACCACTGATAAAATACATCCCATGTTAAAAAATATTCTGTTTCTTGTCCTTTATTTTAGTGTCAGTCTATCCATCTCTGCACAGTCTAATATCTAATTTCTGAACTTTACAGCATTTATAATTACAATTATAGTTTAGCTGCCTCTCACAAAGTTACTTCACACTCTCTTTCTATAATCTAGCTTCTGTAGTCATCAAAACCATAAATCATTAAGTTCAGGGTGGGTTTTAACCCCCCAAAAGTCCATAATGGGCTTTCATACCAGATGTTCTGAACGTACCAATGACCTTCATTCACCCTCTTTTCTCTTTCTAGAAACTAGCCATGCATTCTGGCATGGATTACGCCATCATGACAGGTGGCGATGTCGCCCCTATGGGGCGCGAAGGTGTGACTGCCATGCACAAGGTTTTTGACTGGGCCAACACAAGTCGGAGAGGGTAAGTTGGATAAATAAGATGGATATTGAGAGCTTTTGTTCTCACGAGCGGGAGCAAATCTCTTCTTGCAAACCCCTTCGTTTTTCTAAAGCAAGGATCTTCAAACTTGGCAAATTTAAGACTCGTGGACTGAAGGAGGAATTCTGGGAGTTGAAGTCCACAAGTCTTAAAGCTGTCACGTTTGAAGATCCCTGTTCTAAAGGAATCCTGAAACAGCTTTGATCCAGTTTTAAAACCGCTCTTATTTGGAGACAAGCTGAAGGATCTGCTTGATTGTCTGGTGTTAATACCTTGTTTATCTTGGTGTTGGTTACTGAAGAGGATGTGCTGTGGTCTTATTTCCTTCTAAGCTGTTTTATTGCCTCTTTTAACGGTATGTAAATGTTTATTTCTGTGGGTCTATTGATGGCTGAATTCCTAGTTTCCCAGCTGAAACTATGGCTGAATCTCTCCACGTATTATGAGATTAAGGAGTTCTTATTGTATCTTCTGGCTTGGTGTTCATCGATACACTCTGTTAGTCTTCTCGTTGTCTGTCCTGCATAGTGACCGTCACAATCCTTACCACTATATGTTATAGGTGACTCCTTTTTTTATTTTTCGGGCTACTGAGTTTTGATGTCTTTCAGATTTTCCAGAGGGCTTTATTTGTGTGCTGCAGTGACACCTTGTGGCTATAATAGTCTGTTGGTTGTTTCTAAAATATTTTAGATGCATTGTAGTGTTATCCTTTACATTGTGTAATGACCCAAAGGGGCATGGCACAAAGGCAACACAGTCAGATAATCAGTAGGAGTCCCTTTATTAGCTCCAAACTTTGCCCCCAATGCTGTGGTTACCTTCTGGGCTGGAGAAAAACTCTCCCAGGAACAGCCTTTGGCTGCAGAGAATCAAGTCCAAAATGTGGTCAACAAAAACTGTAACTAGAAGTCCAATCAAGGCAAGATGAGGTAATTAGTCCGGCAGGGCAAGAGAAGGAATTCCAGGCGACAGGTTGGGAGGATGCCAGGAATGCAGACAACACAAGATAAACAAAGTCAACACAAGATAAAGTCACGTTTGTTCCCAACAGATGCCGCACTCAGCATGCATCTCTTTTAAACTCTCTTCCCAGGTGTGCCTAATGAAGGGAATCAGGGCCCTTTCCTCCTCCGTAAGCCATGCAACCCATGTTGCTCTCTTCTCTGTTCCTCCCTGTGTGCCCTAGGATGAAGAGGGGGTGGGCCTGGGTCTTCCTCTGATCTCCCTCTCCCTTGTTCTACCTCTCCCTGCTCTGCCCAGCCGGACTTTGCCCTTCTCCAGTTTCCTCCACAGCCAACAGAGCCACACTCCTGCTCTCTGTCAGCTGTTCATCTTCCTCCTCCTCGGATTCAGATTCCGACAGAGGCATGACACATTGCTTGTGTTGGTTGGGCTGTAGTGGGCCCAGTAGTCCAGACAATAGGTCCTTACTGGTGCAAAACAGCTCAGGTTTCAGTCTGGGAGCTTTCGATTTTGGCTATTTATTGCAGCCATTATTCTTGGCTTTTCAATTCTTCTTTGCCATCCATTTGAAAACCAAGAATAGAGGTGGAGTTCAATAAGCAAGGATGCTGTCCCCTAGAGGGGAGAACAGAGGGTTAGGGAAAGAGTTCAGATTGGCGGCACGAATAGGTAACAAATTTGTCCTTGGATCGATTCTGACATGCACTCGCTCGCATCGTCCGCCGTGATGTTCTGCCACATTCATCACCCAGTGTGTTCATTTTGCACCTGTCTTTTCATCCCCCTCCTTAAAAGCGGGGGGGGGGACTCAGGTGCAAATAGAAATACACATTATTTCCATAGCAAGGAAGAGAAAGCAGGAATGGTTAAAATTGATTATTTTTTTTAAAGAGGAAAATATGTTGTTATTTGAAGATCACTTCTGGAACTTGTGCTTGTGAAGAAAATAAAATGAAACTTTGATCTTGGCTTTGTTGCTGAGAAAGATGTGGTGTAATGGTTGGTTATATATTAATGTGTAAAAGCAAAAAGGTTGAAGTTGGAGTGTATTTAACTTGTACTGTGCTAGGAGGAGTTGGAACTCAATGCCCCCTTTTCTTTCTTTTTCTCTTCCCCTTATAGTCCACACCCTTTTCCTTGTTCCCATTCCCTCCCTCAATTTCCTATTTTCTTTTTGTTCTTTTTTCTTTTGTATTTTATATAATAAAATAAAAATGATTAAAAGGGAGGGGAAACGATCTTCAGTTTTTAAAAAGAAGCATTTTGAAGTCTGCCAAACAAACTTCTTTATAGTGGTATTTGCAGAACCAGTTTCATCATGATTTTACCAGCCCTTCGCCAAATCTCTTATCTGTGGCCTAAAATCCAGAGTTGGGGAAGCTTTAGCCTGAATTTCACAATCAGACTCCCAAATTTATCTGTACCTACCAGTAGCAAGCCTTCCAGCCAAAATCTTCTGCTCCTTGCCGTGGGTTTAAATTATGTTTAGCGTATACCCATTTTTCCCTTTCCAGCCTCTTGCTGTTTGTGGATGAAGCCGATGCGTTTCTGCGTAAAAGAGCAACAGTAAGTGTTCTCCCCTCTTTCCCTCATTTTCACACACGTTTCTGTGTCATGCCCCTGGTGGAGACTGACTCTGAGGGAGAGGAGGAAGTGTGGCTCCGGAGGTTGTGGAGGAGGCTGGGGAAGGGCAGAGGCCGGCTGAGCAGTCAGAGGAGGACCCAGGCCCATCCCCTCTCCATTCTAGGGCATGCAGGGAGGAGAGGATAAGGGAGAGATGTGGTCAACTCAGGAGGAGAGGGCCTTGATCCTCTTCATGGGCTGCAGCTGTGACAACTGAATAAGAGGACGGACATGCGTACGGGTGAGCGCTGGAAACAAAGCGTGGAAATATCTCTAGTTTATTGTTCCTCTCTGAGTTTGGCATCCTTCCCAGTGTGTGTTATCCGTGGACGTCCTCCAGCCCTTATCTTGCCTGGTTTGTGCTGCTTTTTCCTTCTTCTTGTAACTGTTTGTGTGGGAGTTTTTTGCCTTCTGTCAAGACTATTCGGAGCTTGGAAGCAAAATGAAGGAATAAAAGGGGCTTCATCTGTTTTCTGTGACTGTGTTTGTTTTGTATCCCACCCTGGGTCATCACATTCTGGTTACGACTGGGCCAGTCAAAAGCTTTCTCATTTTAATTTGATTAGTGAGCCCAATAGTTAATACCTGTGTTTTCCCAAAAATAAGACCCTGTCTTGTATTTATTTTATTTTTTTGCCACCAAAAAAGGCACCAGAGTGAGGGGGGGTGGTCATCCACTGACTCACCTCCCTTCCGTGCATTGCCCCCCGGCCTCTTTTTCACTATCAGAGGCCTTTAGGAACTTCTTCATCCAGCAAGGCTTTCCTGAAGGCCTCTGCATCCGATAACAGAGCTCTGGATTGACCTGGAGCTCTGTTATCTGGCTACAGAGGCCTTCAGGAAAGCTTTTACGGCTGCAGCAAAAGAAATGGGCCGAGGTGTGCGAGGCCTGGCTGCAACTATCTGAAGGTAAGTAGGGCAGTTCCACACACACATCCATCCCCATCCTAGCTTAAATTTTTACCTGTGCACTCTGGAGTGGGCAGCAGTCTTAATTAGGGCTTATTTTGGGGGCTAGGACTTACATTAGGCACATGTATAAAAATTAGGACTTACTTTCTGAGTAGGTCATATTTTCGGGAAAACACGGTAATATATTGCAGTTTGCAAAAGCACCCCGCTCCTTCCATTCGGCGTAATTAAGGCACTCCAAATGGTTCAAGTTAGTTTTTCTAAATCGTATTTTTACTCTGAGAGATGCAGCTAGAGACTCATGATTTAAATGGGGGTGGATGCCGGAGCCTTGAGAGAAGAGATTGGAAAAACTGAATATGCAAAGCTTAGAAGACAGAAGGAAAATGGAAGGGGGAACATGTTTGAAACCTTTAAATATATTTAAGGGTGCGAATAAGGTTCCAGAAAGCAGGGTTTTTTTTTTAAATAAAGGAGAATATTTGTAGCTCAGGGTTGAAATGAGAAGTCCTTGATGGTCTCTGACTTGGTTGGTTGTTTTTTTGCAGATGTTCCATTACTCAAACTAGATATCGTCATTGGCTTGAAAACTTTAGACCGCAAGAAGGAAAGAGATACTTGTGGGAAAGGAGAGCAAGGATTGGATTTAATTTGGATTAATTGGTGTTCCTCAACTTTGACCCCTCCGTTTGCTTATCCTGGCAGGAAAAAATCAGCGAGGACTTACGAGCGACACTCAATGCTTTCCTTCACAGGACGGGACAGCACAGCAACAAGTAAGAAAGTTCCCCATCATAATCAAGTAACGGAGAGTGTTTCTAAGCAGGTGTTTCTCCATCTTGACAGCTTGAAGATGTGTGGACTTCAACTCCCAGAACTTGCCCAGCCAGCTTTGCTCATCAACTCTAGGAGTTGAAGTCCGCCAGGCTTAAAGTTGCCAAGGTTGGAGGGCCCTGTTCTAGAAGGTCCATTTATTGTACAACCATAATTAAGTCTGTGTTGATGGGTTGGCCTCTCTCTCTGAGAGGATGGGGAGAATTGGAGATAACCCCGTCTCGGAATGGGAGAGAGATTTGCCTTAGAACCAGGTTTAGACAACCCACAGATGTATCCCAGAATCCTAGAGGGGGAAGTGACCTTAAAGATTATCTTGTCCACTCACTGGTTAGTGCAGGACCCACTACAACTTCTATAATGGCCTCCCTGCCTTTGCTCCGTTAGTCCCAAATACTTGCGGGATTTCAGTCAGTCCCACTGTCTGGGAATCATGGAGCTTGGAACTCCAGCTCAGATGGACAGCTTAATTATTCCCAGAGAAAATTTCAAAGAGAGCTGATCCTGCTTGCCACCAGAGGCTCAAATTAGACTCTTGACTTACAGCTCTGCCTGTAGCAATACGCAACAGGACTTAGACTTATATACCGCTTCACAGTGCTTTACAGCCCTCTCTTAGCGGTTTACAGAGTCAGCCTATTGCCCCCAACAATCTGGGTCCTCATTTTACCGGTCAGGATCAAACTCCTGGCAGTGGGCAGAGTTAGCCTGCAATACTGCATTCTAACCACTGGGAAGGAAGGGAGAGGGGGGAGGCGGGAGGAAGGAAGCAATAGTACTTAAGACTTATATACCGCTTTATAGTGCTTCACAGCCCTCTCTAAGTGGTTTACAGAGTCAGCCTCTTGCCCCCCAACAGTCTGGGTCCTCCTTTAACCCACCTTGGGAGGATGGAAGGTTGAGTCAACCTTGAGCCTGCTGAGATTCGAACTGCCAAATTGCAGGTAGCCGGCAGTCAGCAGAAGTAGCCGGCAGTACTGCACTCTAAGCACTATATCTAAACCCAGAGTCGCCGGATAGTAAGACGGGCAACATATCAATGTCATTAAATTAAAATATTTCCCGAGCTGTTAAATGGTCCAAACTTTGCCACGGATCTTTTGCAAGACCTTTTAGAAAAGAATATTTAAAGAATATTACAATTCTTTGAAACTCCAGCTTTGTCCCTGTGTGTCCACATGGCATGCTTTTTTTTTTTTTGCTTATCATGACTCATACAACTCTTTAAGGGTATGGATTTGCATTTAAAACAGCCAGGATGGGTTTGGGACCCCACCCTCAATCCAGGATGCCAGTTGCCAACCTCGAAGAATTCTTAAGAGGAAAACAACAATGGGAAGGAGAATCTTGATTAGTATTTTTTGGGGGGGCGGGGAGAAAACCACATGTCCATAACAGGTTAAATTGTTCCTTTTAATTGGTCTGGGAGAGACCAGCGGGAGCCATAACTTATCCGCGGAGGGGAATCTTTAAAAGGGGCCCCTAGGGATTGAATGTTGAATAGCAATTACCCCCAAAATGTGCTGAATCGTCACAATTGATAGTACTGCTTGCTGCTGCTACGACAGTCATTGCCATCCAAAAATCCGCTTCGATTCGTAATGCACCAATAAACCAAAAGCAGCGGCATCAGCAGCAACCTTAAAGGATTTTTTTGTTTTAAAAAAAAAGCAGCACCATTGTCAAACGTGGAGCCTACGGAATGAGAACACGAGAGAACTGCCATAAAATCGAAGGACAGGATGTGCTTCCGCTTCCTGCCCTTAAGGGAACTATAATGCCATCCTCCATTGCATCAACAACAGAGGGGTAGTTTTGTGATCACGGGAGGTTGACAGTACTGCTTTATGTGGTGGGACCACACTTGGAATACTGTGTCCAGAATGATGCAGTGTCTCCTATTTCAGCTGGGGGTTGGACTAGAAAGAGCTCCACAACCTATTCTGTCTTCTGAGGTCAACTTTTTTTTTCCTTTTATAATGCTTTATTGAGTTTTTTTCCATTTATACATAATACCAATAGTTATTAAGCAGTGCTATGACATTATATATACATTTATGTGTCCTATCAAAACTTACAATACACAGTACTTTCATACCCTCTTATCTATTATATACGTTATTTACATTTTCTATTCTTATATCTGTTATCAATCCAAATAAACCATGTTTCCCATACTGTGTTGTAATCTGTGTCTGCTTTCCCTTTTAATTCCGTAGTTAATTTATCCATTTCCACCCACACACTCCAATTTTTTTTATTATTATTAAGCCTTCAGGTGGCATGGAGTTTTTCCTCCAGTACTGAACGTATGAAATTCTTGCTGCTGTTAATATATGTAATATAAGATATTTTGTCTTTCTGTTATAGTTTTTTATTATTATTATTCCTAAAAGGAATACCGGGACAAAATCAATTTTGTTTTTAGTTAACTCTTCTAACCACATTTGAATCATTTTCCAGTATTTTTTCACTTTGGGGCATGTCCACCACAAATGAAAGAAGGTACCTTGTTGTTGTCCACACTTCCAACAATTTGGTTTTAAATTTGGGTAGATCTTCTGAGGTCAACTTTTAATACTTGAGCATAAGCATCTTGGGGGAACATTTACTAATCGTTCTGCTTGTCCCTGATGGTGTTAGAGAACTCGGGGTACATTTAAGGTGACAATAAAGTTTTTTATTCTATTCTAACCAGCTCAGGAATTGTGGGGTATGTGCCCTTCTCCAATTCTCGGTCTTCTTCCTTGCAGGTTCATGCTGGTCTTAGCAAGCAATCAGCCGGAGCAGTTTGATTGGGCCATCAATGACCGGATTGATGAGATGGTCCACTTTCAGCTGCCGGGTTTAGAAGAGCGGGAGAGATTGGTCCGAATGTATTTCGACAAGCACATCCTCCAGCCAGCCACCGAGGGCAAACAGTTAGTACAGATCTTGGTATTCTTGGCTCTGGTTGCTAATTGTAAGAAATGTAAGGGCTGGGAGTCACAGAAGGGGGATTGCAGATGGGATCAGTCCTCTTCAAGTTCATTGCTGATTCTGATATGCTCGACTTAACGACCACAGTTGAGCCCAAAATGTGTTGCTAAGTGAGACGGTTAACGTGAGTTCTGCCCCCATTTTACGGCCTTCCTTGCTACAGTTGTTCAAGTGAATCACTGCAGTTGCAGAAGGTCACGAAAGGGGATCGTATCATCCTGGGACATTGCAACTGTCATAAATATGAACCGGTTGGCAAGCATGCAGATTTTGAACATGTGACCATGGGGATGCTGCAGCAGTCATCAGTGGGGGAAAAAATGTCACTTTTTTCAGTGGCACTGTTACTTCAGTCACTGAGGCCTAGAGGTGGGAACTCTCGCCTCACAATCAGGAGGCTGTGAGTTCGATCCCAGGTAGAGGCAGATATTTCTCTCTCTGGCAATATATCCTGTTGAAAAAAGACTCCACACTGGCGACAGGGAAGGGCATCCGGCCACTAAACACAGCTCCATTCAGTTGCCCAGATTCCACCCCACAAGGGATTATGGGGTTGTTTGATGATGATGATGATGATGATGATGATACAAATACAATACCTAGAGTGGTGCAGTGGCCTTAGAGGTGGAGCTGTCACCTCACAATCAGGAGGCTGTGAGTTCAGTCCTGGGTAGAGGCAGATATTTCTGTCTCTGGGCACAATGAGAATATATCTGCTGAACAAAACTCCGCTGTGATGACCCAGGGTGGGATACAAAAGCAACAAAGTCACAAAAACAGGTGAAGCCCCTTTAATTCCTTCAACTTGGCTTCAAAGGTCCAATTATCATTAACTGGAGAAAAAAACTCCCCCACGCAATGCAAGCCTTGTGTTCCCATGAGCCATGTGGGCGGCGCAGCCTTGTGTTCCCACACAGCCTGAATTAATTGCTTTGGGGGTGACATTTCTCTACAGACCACCAAAAATTTTCTCGCGGACCCCCAGTGGTCCCTGGCCCACTGGTTGGCGACCACTGGAATAGATAACGCCACCAATCCCGATTCTTTGCATCTGACACTGGGCGATATGCAGAGTATTTTTTTTCACCCCAAATGAGGAACCACCAAAGAAAATAGCATGGAGAACACAACCGCCAAATTAGGGCAGAAAAACCGAAGAGGCAAGATCGTCTACCTCCTTCCCCAAGTAGCCAGCAGGCTCTTGATTTCCCACCGAGTGGAAAATTTAAAAACAAAACAAACGAGGGGAGAAGGGGAAACAAATGTTTTCGCATTGTGGTTGATTTCATCTGCTTTTTTTTGGCACCAGGCGCTTAAAACTGGCCCAGTTTGATTACGGGGAAAAGTGCTCGGAAATTGCCAAGCTGACGGAAGGCATGTCTGGACGGGAGATCTCGCAGCTGGCGGTGGCTTGGCAGGTAAGGCTCAAAAGACCCTGTTGGGAGGACCCGCCCCATCATCCTGAGCCTAGCAACGAGAGTGGAATGGAAGGAACCACAAAAATTCTTGCAGTCTTGCTAAAAAAAACCAGCCAGGTGTTTCATTTCATTGACAGTGGAGAAAATTTGCAAAAGTGTTGTTTAGATGCCGGTCGCCAGAACCTTTATCAAAGTACGTACAGGTATATATTCTTTGTAGATAAAACCACTATTTAAATACAAACCTCTGTTTACCGTTCTTGCTCCTGGGTTGTCTCACATTAGTCACACTGTGCGACTATCTCTCAATTCACAAAACAAATGCAAACGTGGCCGGGGGGATGCTGCAACGGTCATGAGTGTGGAAAATCACCACGGGTCACACTTTTTCAGCACTCTTGTAACTTCGTACGGTCACTAAATGAAGTCAAGGACCACCTGTAACTTCAAACTAGGATTCACCAGCTCTCTTTTCCTCCCCAGGCCGCTGCCTACGCCTCAGAGGATGGTGTCCTGACGGAAGCCATGATTGATAACCGAGTAGCAGACGCGGTTCAGCAGCACCGGCAGAAGATGGAGTGGCTGAAGGCAGAAGGCATGGAGGCAGGCAAGAACCAGCCACTGCCGCTTCCGACGGGGAAGACTGCATGAAGGCCTCAGAAAAGGGGCCAAGAGAGATCCCAGACCTTTGGGTGGGATTCAGAGATGAGGGGAAGGCCTTGTGCCATTGGAATCATGCGCAGGACAGAATCGAAAAGCCCCACATCTTGAAGGAGGCTGGTGGGGTTCTGAGTTCAGGAACCATTTCCTTGATATTTTTTTTTCTCTTTTAAAAGTGGACTCCTGGAATAATTATGGGCAAATGGGTCTGTATCACGCAAAACAATGTATTAAAAAGAGAATTCCTTCGTCAAAGGATAGCAGCCTTAACATTTTGCACCCTGGTTTCATTGGTTTGGAGCTGCTGGTTGGCTTCTGCTTTTAGAAGACCAAAGGGGACCATTTCATTCAGTAGAGGTCCCTGCAGTGAAGGCCTACCCTTCTCCCTTGGCATGGTGTGAAATAAGAATTACCGTGTGTGTGTGTGTGTGTGTGTGAGAGAGGGGGGGGGGAGGGAGGGAGAGAGAAGGCAGACCCAGCAATTAAAAAAATTAAAAGCCAAATGAAATAACGGGTACTTAACCATTGGTTAGCACCTTATCGAAATTGTTAACCTGCTCATACCCAGTTATGTTTTTTTTGAGCTGCGTAGGAGTCACTTGGCAGGGATATGGGTGGCATCTTAATTTCATAAATAAATAAAACATTTTTGCCGCTTGCCAGAGAGACCTCTAGGAAAGGTTAGGTTGGAAGAGACATCTTAAAATCAAAAGATTTTTGCTTGGGTGTTCAAGAGTTTTCTTTCTAGTAAAAAAAACAAAACAGGTTTAATGGAACCCATTTGGCTGTTAATTTTATATGCAGAGAGAGAGAGAAAGAAGGAAGGAAGGAAGGAAGGAAAGAAGAAGAAAGAAAGAAAGAAAGAAAGAAAGAAAGAAAGAAAGAGAAAAAGAATTGGCTGCTAACAGATGGGAATTCCCTGCCTTTGAAAACAGAAACATTATTGCTCTATTTGATTCTAGGTTCCACTATTGCTTCGTTCAGTATTGCTCCGCTCCCCAGCACTGGAGGAATGGGGTGAAACCTTTTCCCCAGGGGGCTGTTCGATAGACACAGTTCTCATCTTCCACCTTCCTCATTTTCTTGTGGGCCCAGTCTGCAAGGGAGGGATAACTTGCTTTGCTCAGCAAATCTGATCTCTTGCAGTTCTCAAATCTAGGACATCGGCGAGCAGCAGCCAACCTCCACTTTAGGAGAAGAGCTAGATAAAAAAATAATTTAAAAAAAAAACCTCACCAAACGTTGCTGGAGGCAATATTGTTTCTAAGAAGAAATCTGCTTGGAGGAGGCTGCCAAATAAATACATAAAAAGGGGGGGGGGAATAGCATCCTGTTATCCATGCTCATTAAAATGCTGTCAATCAAGTGAACCCCAAGGAATTAATTCATGAATGGAGTTAGATTTTCTCCATTTCATTCATTTGACCCTCCAGGAAAAAGAGTTGGGGATCTGGAGAGGCTGAAAAAGCCTCTCTGCTATAGAACTCGATGCTTCACAGTGTCAAAGCACCTTTCGCAAACACTGATTGGCTCATTGGGGCTTAGTCACACCTACCACTGCCTGCCTGGCCAATGAGAAGCAACCAGTAACTTTTGCCAAGATGTTGCCAAAATAGCAGCTCTGGAAATAAATTTCCCTCAGGTTCGATCCTTACAGTCTTAAAAAAAAAAAAATTCCTGAGGTAAAAATAAAAGGCCAAACCGATCAAAAAGGCCAAAAATAAAAGACCAAGGACCATAAATCCAAGAAAGCAAGAAAAAAGAGTTGTTGACTCCTGTTTCCACACCACAAGAGACACACAAAATGTGAGTAACACAATAATGGCTCCACACACACCCCAAACTTCCACAACGACATTAGGACAAGCCTCATTCCTGAACTTACCAAGCTCAAGTCACTTTCCAGAGTAAGGAAGCAGCAGAAATGGAGTCCCCTGGAATTGGGCAGCCAATAAATTCAAACAAACAAGAAATGACAATATATAGGTGGTCCCCAACTTACTAACAGTCCATTTAAGTGACTGTTCGAAGATGGCACTGAAAAAAATGGCTTATGGTTGTTTTGAAGACAGTTGCAGCATCCCTGTGGTCACATGATCAAAATTTGGATGCTTGGCAACTGATTCATACTTATGACAGTCGCGGTGTCCCTGATTCACTTAACAACCGTGTTACTAACTTTACTGCAATGATTGCTTTAACAGCTGCGGCAAGACAGGTGGTAAAATGGGGCATTTTTAACCCATTCTTAACAAATGTCTCACTTAGCCACAGAAATGTTGGGCTGAACTGCGGGCGTAAGCTGAGGACTACCTCTAATGGCCACCTTCTGGATCAAATCTGCGCCCCCCACAACTCCATCCCCCTACCTTTCCATGGGCTTGCCTCTTTTTTTCTGCAGAAACCTTTTTTTTAATTGCAACAGCTAAAACAAACTTTGCCAATGTATTATTATTATTATATTACTCTTGTGTGGGTTATCCACAGTTAATGCTCACAGCTTAAAACCAGTGAAAACTGAAAAATTCAAGACCTAACCAAGGACCGAAGGATGGTTATTATCTTTTCATCTCACCTTTCTAATATATAACTTTAAGGCAAATATATCCAGGGGTGGGATTCAACTGGTCTTACTACTGGTTTGGTGACTATGTTTTGTGCGCATGCGTGTAAAAAACCCTTGAGCTATGCCGCCTGGACAGCTGAAAAGCGCTGCGTGTGGGTGCGCAGCGTTCGAAAAGCCTCTTTTCCCCTGCTTTTTCAATCTCAGCTGTGCCGTGCAAAGCAGCTGAGGTTGAAAAAGCAGGAAATAAAGGACAGGTAAGAGCCCAGGCGGGCAGTTGGGCCAAACAGCAGCAAACACAGAACTGGTTCAGTGTCTGCTGCTCTTCAGAGCTGCTGGTTCTATAGAGCCGGGCAGAACCGGTAGCATCCCACCCCTGAATATACCCAATATTCTCACCTATTTTCTGCACAAAATAACCCTGTAAGGTGGATTGGGCTGAGAGAGAGACTGGCCCAAAGTCACCCAGTTACTTTCATGCCTAAAGTGGGTCTAGAACTCCCTGTCTGCTGGTATCTAAGCCAGCATCTTCACCAATACATCAACCTGGCTGTCATAATACTTACCAATATACTAATGATACTATAAGTAATATTACTATCATATATGTAATATAAATATTGCTTATAATACTAAAGCAGTAAGTTTTGACCATATTACTGTGATTATATGCTGTCAGGCACTGGTGACATTTGACAGTAGTAACAGCTGACTGGGTTATGGCAACAGACAGGCATGGTTAATGTTGGCTAAAGGAATTGAATTGACAAGCAAAGTCAGTGGGGAAACCAGATTCACTGAAAAACCATGTTATTAATTTAACATTGGATTCACTTAACGAATGTCATTTGTTTAATGCAAAGCGATTTCTGATTCTCTTGACAAAACAGGTCTAATACAGTCCTTACAACTTATGAGACCATATTTGAGCCCAAAATTTAAGTGAGAAATTTGTTAAGTGAGTTTTGCCCCATTTTACGACTTTTTTTGGCCACATTTGTTAAGTGAATCCCTGCAGTTGTTAAATTAGGTGAATCTGGTTTCCCCGTTGACTTTGCTTGTCAGAAGGTCGCAAAAGGGGACCACATGACTCCAGGACCCTGCAACCATCATAAATATGAATCAGTTGTCAAGCATCTGAATGTAAATCACATGACCATGGGGATGCTGCAAGGGTCATAAGTGAAAAATGATCACTTTTTTCAGTGCCATTGTAACTTCGAATGGTCATTAAACCATTGTAAGTTGAGGATTACCTGTGTTACCTTCTAACCAAGGTCATCTGGTTTGTGCTCAATGACAGACTTTATAAATCTGGAGTAAATGTATCCTTGCTGCATAGCATTGCATTCTAATGTGCAATGCATTCAGACTTGGCCATACTGGCTGAGGCTGATGGGAAGGATAGTCTTACATGCCCGGAAGGCGCCAGATTGGCAAATGTGCAGTGACTCATTCCAAAAATTAAAAGAACATGGCACAGCTTACCTTTACAAAAATCAGAATGAGGCTTGTCTGTCCCATCTCTGCACCCATTCTCATGTTAAAAAAAGGTATATCTTGATCATACTCTGCTGACATCATGGCTGAAAGATCATAGAATGCTGGTTTGTTTTCCAGTCCTCTAATGACTTATTTCCATAAAATTTGTTGTTGCAAAGCTCTCTCTCATTGGTCCCTTAACTGAATTTAAACCTTAACTGATTTAATTAGTGTACAGCTTGTCATCTTGACTCCCATTTTTTAACCAACTGATTCAGATAGTATCTGTATCAAGTAGTGCAACAGATAAAATAAGAAAGGATATTAAAGCTTCTTTTGGTTTGAAACATTCATTCCATCCAGCTTCCTAAACTGCTTCTACACCAGCTGGTTACCTTGAGGGCTTTTCCTCCCTTTCCTTTTGTGACATGTCTTTTAGACTATAAAATTAAAAGCAGAGTGTCAGCCATTTTTGAAAGGCTTCTTAGAAGATGTTACCTTTCTCTAGTTCATGTAAATCAAATGGCATGGATGGATGGAGAATTATTTTAAAAAGCTCAATAATTTTCTTTTTAAAATTTTCTGATACAGTATACAAGCATTGTTGCCAATCTACCCTCCCACCCCACCCCAAAAGAATTTAATTATGGAGTAGTAAACCACCTGAACTTCATGGTTTAAATATCTCATGGAAAATATTTGAATGACAAAAGTATACAAAGCACAATTGTGAAACATTCAAGCATTTCCAAAAATCTGTGTTTAAACATACCATTCCCTCCCTCCCTCCCTCTCTCTCTCATACACATACACAAGCACAATTGTTGACAAATATTAGCAAATGAAACATAAGATTAGCGAGGTTACCAGTAAATTTCTCATCTTTCATTCATTTTGGGTTCTTGGTGAAGTTGTTATTTTTCCTTTTAATCACACGGACATTGCAATCAAACAATAGAATAATCACAGACATTTTCAGTATTTTCCTACGGAGGGGTCTATCCCAATTTTTTTTAATTCTCTGGGTTACAGTAAAACAAATTGGGAATGCTCTTTTTCAAACCCAAAATCTGCTAATGAAAAAAGGAATAAAAAACTAATTTGACATGCACTAGTGTTGGTCAGTCGCCTCTCTGTTCCAAAGAAAATGTGTCTAGATTTAGGCCACTGAGTTCAATGGGCTTTGACCACAAGCTGGGTTCATGCCAAGCCCTAAGCCATGGTGAGTGGAATAAAGATTTATCGATTAAACCATAATTGGCTGGGTTCGTACCACACAGCAATCCAACCAACCAGAACCACAGGTTAACTCAACATGACTTAACAAGGCGGGGCAACCATTTCTTTAGGAGAGATCTTGGAGATCATACAGACAAAAAGTTGGCAACCTGATGTCCTTTGATCTTCTGCCCTGATGCCTAACCATTAAGCATGTTATCTGGGGATTGAACCAAGCCATGGAGGACTCCAGATTGTGTATCTTCCCTCTCCTGAATTCCTCATATATATATATATACCGGTCTCCAAGAACAATGCAGCAGGGAAGTCCTAAACTAAAACTTGCTTTCCCCTCAACTTATGATCTGCTTCGTTCCCCTATCCCCCTGGGCCTGGTTGCTAGAACAAACTCAGCTCGGTCTCCTTGAACCCCACCATGCTGGGCTCTCTTTCAGAACTGATCCCCCAGAATCCCCCCATTTAGCACGATGACATCATATCTGATACAACTAAGTTTAGCACAGGTTTCTGTACGCCCTAATTCATGCATGCAAATCCACTGTATTAGTAGTAGTAATAGGAAGAAGAGTTACAAGCCATCTAACGGATGTTCAGATGGGCAGGGTAGACTTGTAGACAAATGTTGGGCACCATCTGGCTTTGTAAGAAGGAAATAAAAAGTACGGTTTCTCCAGCATCAGCTTAAAAAAGTGGGGGCAGGCTGCTTTTAAGAGCTGCAGAACAGGCGGAGGCTTAACAGGTATGGTGGGCATGATTTCTACCCGCCCCTTAGCTCTAAAGCCTGCTTTCCTAGATGGAGGAACAAGTTAACAGAAATCTGCCTCTTGAAAAACCAGCCTGTTCTGTGACTCGATTGCAAGAAATGTGCATTTTAACCATCATTGCAATAATGATTTCGGCCAGTGTAAGCTCTGATGCACAGTGAGACAGAAGAGATGAATAATCTTGGGGATGACAGTGTGTGAAGACTCGTTCTGGATCGCACTAAACTCTAGCGTGTATAGCCATGATTTATTGAATAAACCACAATTGAGGGTTGCATTTGTGCTGACTTGCATGGCTGACGCACCCCAGCAGCTCGACCTGCCCAACCTTCTAAGCCTTCCAAATGAATGAACCTCCTGCTGGAGCACAGCACATGGGTCCACTTGGTGGAACCCTGAAATTGGGTCATTATTCCCAGTTCAAATGCCCTTTTGGCTCTTGGTATCCCTGGCCCGCCCTCCCTGTGTAACTCCCTTCACTGAAGCCACTGTGCAGTTCAGTTTCTGAGGTAGATGGTCTTGTAAATGCAACAGGGTTGAGGCGCCAAGATGGCAATTGCCATTATCCAGATGGTTCCAGGTGTAGAACAGACCAATCGAGAGATCTTCCGATTCTTCCGGATGATAACTTCCATCATTCATCACAGGCAATGCTTACCAAGGCTGATGGGATGTGGAACTTGAGGCTATCTTGAAGGTCTTACGATGCCCATTGCACAGAAGAACTTGTGAACATGGTATGCAAGGAAGGGACCATAACTAGAAAGAAGTATGCTTTGCCTGCTAAAACCAACTTGGCCACCTCCAATTTCTTTAAAAAGAATGACCTCTCTAGGACTGAAACAATTATATCAAGCATCATCAACACAGCACCAAACTAAATAGTCTTGTCTAACTAAGAGTCAGTTTCGGTCTTGCCAGGAAACACCTGGATGAAACATTCACAGGATCAGCCAATAGCCCAAAGGGACCTTAAATGCGCATATTTTTACTAACGTGACCTGCTCAACCAAACTTCTCAAGGTAGAACGTTTTGGTTTCTTGGAAGACAGCTCGCTCCAGCCTACAGATGACTACATTCAGCCTGGAGGTTGCGGGTTTTGCATGTCAGAATAGAGCTACCTGTTTCTTCAGACAAGTTGGAGGAAAGGTCTCCCTAAGTTATGATTCAGAAGGAAAGCAAAGCAGAAGTGGAGGCTGGAGAAAACCAAGCTATTTCTCAACTCAAAAACAACAGAAGAGGGTCCTTCAAGGATTACGCATTGTACCTACCAAGTCATCTAAAATCCAAACCAAATCTAGATTAGAAATGAGTTATCGGAGCACAACGAAGAACCTTCATAGGGATCAAGTGGATGGAGGGGTCAGATACAATTGGAAACAGAGATTCAGAAGTACTTGAAGGCTAAACAGGGCAACATCTGGCCAAATTCATCTACAAAGACCATGGACGACAACAAACAAAACTTCCAAATCAACAAAGAAAACCAACAGGGAGAAAAATAGACTGCCATTGCTATCATCACCAAAAGAAGCGAGGGCTGGAAAGTGTAATGCAAATTTTCTCTCGCGCTCTTTCTGTGTTGGGTTGTTTGTCTCCTTTCATCATATGTACAAGTCCACCAGTCAAATGGTAACCACAGTGCAATGTCTCGTGAGCCTTGGATCCAGGACGGGGGGGAATTGTGCATTCTCTGGGCACAGAGAATTCTGCAGACACACCATTGGTGGAACTAAGGGGGAGTCTTTAAGTGGCGTCCACCAGGGAGTAAGCAGCTGGACAGCTCCCCTTGGTAGACAGCAAAAGGCATGTTCAATAGACCACCGATCAGTCCCAGGTTTCCTTAAAGGTGTCTTGGGCTTGGGTGCCCATTATGATACAATTTCTGTTTGATGTGCACCATGTTTCCCGCGGCTTCGTCATACTGGCTGTGGTGGCGTTTCCGGAACTCTTTGAAGTTACAAAATTTGGGAAACCAAGACCATGAATTGTCTGGAGAAAGAGAGAGAGAGAGAAAGTGACTCAGTATGATGGAAACAGAGATTCGTTATTCAACCCAACAAGACTTCCAACAGGGGTGGCCTTTGATGATTTGGGGCCACGGTTCTCTTTTGAGAACCATCTGGCCACTCCAAAGGATGTTGAAGAAGCCACAAAATATTTTTAAAAAGAGTTTCCTGTCGGGATTTTCTAACAGCTGGTGTTGCAAAGCATCCAAGTTCAGATTTTAGAAGAAATATTTGTCATTAACAAAGAAACATTCATTTTTCCCCTCCTTTATGAATTTACCTAATCCCGTTTTAAAATCTTTCTACATGAACTTCCAACTTATGAGACATCACCATGGAGAGAGTCCCAACCAGGCTGAGTTACTGGTAAACAGTCTTTTACATGTTACTGAACTACAATTCCAAATATCTCTGGCTGGTGCTATGAGAAACCAGGATTCTTTATTCCTAGGTTATAATGCCCCATACTTTAAATCTAAAAGTACAATACTTCTAAATACAGTTATTTATTTCTTTATTGACCAAGTGTGATTGGATACACACTTTCATACAGGTAGTCCTTGACTTCTGATTGCAATGGGGACCAGAATTTCCATCGCTAAGCAAAGCGGTTGATTAAGTAAGTCATGCCTAATTTTACAACCTTTTTTTTGCCATGGTTATTAAGCATACCACTGTGTGGTTCAGTGAATCATGCAGTTGCTAAGTGAATCTTGCTGGCCCCACTGGCTTAGACTTGCCAAAAGTCGGCTGGGAAGGTTGCAGATAGCGAGACCTCGTGAATCTGGGGCGCTTCAACCATTGTAAATACTTGCTGGTTGCCAAGCACCCAAATTTTGATCAGGTGATTCTAAGGGTGCTGCCACAGTTATAAATATAAGGACCGCTTGTAAGTCACTTTTTTTCCAGTGCTGTTGTAACTTTGGTTGCTAAGCGGATGTTTGTAGATCCAAGGCTACCTACAATGACTTTCTCTCTCTCCTTACAAGCAAAACATCTAGGCATTGACTATTATTCCCTCAATTGTTTCCTTCCATACAAAATGTTCCAGTTTAATAATGTGGGCACAATTAAACCTCCTACATGTGAACTAGACACAGAGATAGCTTTAATCCATCAAGAACAGCACTGGAATTAGCAATACTTTTAGGCCAGAACCAATTGGAACAAGAACAGATTAACTGTATAGAACCAACAAAAGACTTCAGTTACAGGAATCCCAGCCAGTTTTCGTCTTTCAAAAGAGGCACCAACATATAAGCAATTTTGGGCTGCAAAGCTGCTTTCAACATGAGAGGGCTGTCTGCCTCAGTTCCCTATTTGAATAGTGGGGTAAGAAAAACCCTCCAACAGTATAAAAAAAAATTGGGATGTTTATTTAGCTGCTGGATGTGAAATTCCAGCTAGCCAACTGTTTAGCTATTCTACTCCAGTTCTCCCAAAATAGGATTCTTAAAAAAAAAAAAACCTTGCCAGTGCAGTTTGTATTCAAGATAGAATAAACCAAATGTCAAGAAATTTAAAGGATCATTGGTTGGCTAAATTAATGCCCAATTTTAACAGGGTTTCCCTAAAATGTAAATATTTTCCCAGGCAATTGCTTGAGTTTTAGTTTCTATTTGTATCAGTTATGTTGAAAAACGTTGCGTTTATATACCCTGTTATTTTATCTTTATAACCCAACCAGACCTTTCAAGGAAAGAGGTGGCATGTAAATTCCCTAAATAAAATAAATCTGGCTCTTTTGACTCCCACATTATGACCCATTTTTCTAAAAAACATATACAACTGCCTTCTAAAACAAGAAAGTATATCTAGAGAAGAGAACCTAGTAAATTCCATAAATTAATTCTATTCATCTTGTAGAAGCAGATTTCATGAAAAAAAATCCATTGTTTGGTCAGTCTAGAATTTATCATCAATATATTTTATTAGGTGCATAGGATTAAAAGCTCTCCTGGGAATTTTTTTCCAAGTAGATTGAACTTTGTGGCCTGAGTTTCAAACATTCTCCATGCTTGCAATTTCCCTTGCCAAAGCCAGCAATCATTTGAAAATCTTGGCATGTCGACTTGACTTCCACTTACCATACCGTCGGCTCGTCCGCCATGCTCGTACGGCATAATGGAGCAATCCATCCATCCACACAAGAAACCAGCTTATACAGAATCCCAACAAGAGTCCCAGCATCAGATCAATTTCTTGCTTGGTGACGTTGTCGGTCACAAAGTAGTTCTCAGAAGAATCAACCACTGACTGGTCTCCATCGTATGGGATGACATAATGAATGTGATGTCTAAGTGGTAGAATTAAGAACAGACAGATGGGTATGAGGGAAGAAGAGAACATGACGGTTGTGTGATCAGGAGAAACATTTGGCTTGCCATCCCTGGCAAATATCTTTCTGGATAATGGCTGTTTTTCCTAGCTGAGTATTTCCCTAACTGGAAACAAATATGGAACTACAGCAAATTGAGGGTGGACACTACTATTGAAGGCATCCACTTGTTGAGGTTCCCCTTAATCCAGAAGAAAATCCTACTTTGACCTTGACGTAGCTATGGGCTAAACCCATTCAGGTGATTATATCAATTAAGTTCATACCAATTAATACATTACTTGAGAAGAATCACAAGAGTCTTTGATCTGATGACTACTTATCCATTGGTGTTCAATGGGAGTGTCATGCCTCCATGGCCCATCACCTCAGAACATCCTGTGGTCAATCCAGAGCCGTGTCTTGCAAAGCTGTGGACAGCCAGATGTTTGCAAATTGATGATCCACCCCTGTTCTCTTGGACCGCAATTCCTATACATGCTGGTTACAGGCCAAAATATTCAGACACTTACAAACCTTTGCAACACCCCCGTGGTCATGTGATCACAATTCAGATACTTGGCAATTAATTCCCAGGGATTACCTTCCGACAAGCAGAGTCAACTTGGCAACTTAGCAACCGTGTTGCTAACTTAACTACAATGATTCACTTAACAACTATGGCAAGAAAGGTTGTTAGATGGAGCAAAACTCACTTAGCAATGGACATTTTGGACTCAGTTGTGGTCATAAGGCAAGGACTACCTCTATGTGTTTCAACCAAGATCGGTCAGATTTTTAGTAAAGGTTCTGGAAAGCATATAGATAATTTTCTCAACTTATGAACACGATTGGGACCGGGCTTTCTTATTACAAAGCAAGGCATTATTGAGCAGTCCCTGATTTTATGACTTTTATTCCCATGGTTATTAAGGAAATCACTGCAGCTATTAAATGAATCCTGCAGTTGTTAAGTGAATTGGGCTTCTCCCATTGACTTTGCTTGGCAGAAGCCAGCTGGGGAGACCACAAATTTGGCAATCACATGAACCTGGGATGCTCCAACTATTATAAATACACGTCGGTTGTCAAGCACCCAATTTCTGATCCCATGAGTGTGAGGAAGCTGCGACAGCCCATTCTAACTTCAAATGGTCATTGAACGAAGGGTTGTAAGTCAAGGAGTAACCAGCATGTTGCACTAATTGGGTCCAACATTGTTTCTTTAAGAATGCAGAGTTCTCCAGGAAAAAGTGCTTGGTATCCCATAATCTAATGCACCCTAAGACTATTGTCAAGGCTTCGTTATATCATTGGCTTCTTCCATTGCTCACCTAGGCAGGAGATAAACCCCAAACAAGCCAATTTAAAACCAATCATCTTCTGGCCCATAACTGATTTGAGTTACAAGTTGTTCATAGAACCAGTTTATTCCACCTGTGAGTTTGTGTAAATTGGATTGTCAATTTAGGTCAGGAAATCTTCAGCTGATGAAGAAATAATGCAATTAATTTAACGGTGGATCATGCAGGAAAAACCATACATGCATTATGGGCATTTCACCGACCTTTCCCCATATACTCTTTTTATGAGTAGCCCCTAAGCTCTAGGTGTCTTTTTCTCTAATAAATGACTTTGGCACTCTGTTTTCTGAATTTAGGGGACATTTCTGCAAGGGCCTTAAAGCATTCCCAAGTCAAGGATAGGCCTTGCCAATTCAAGATGTGTTTGGCAACTTTTAACTGGGATTAATCTGGGGTGGGGTGGGAGATCTGTTGGACTTCACGCTGCGTGCATTTGATTTCTTTAGGATCCAAAATGGGAAAATGAGTTGCAGGTGGCTCTCAACTTACAACCGTTCGCTTAGTGACTATTCAAAGTTACAACGGCACTGAAAAAAGTGACGTATGACCGTTTTTCACACTTATAACCATTGCAGCATCCCCCAGGGTCACGTGATCAAAATTCAGACACTTGGCAACCGATTCACATTTACGACAGTTGCAGTGTCCTGGGGTCACGTGATCCCCTTTTGTGACCTTCTGACAGGCAAAGTCAATGGGGGAAGCCACTTAACAACCGTGTTTTTAAGAATTGCAGTGAGACACTTAATTGTGGCAAGAAAGGTCGCAAAATGTGGCGAAGCTTGACAAGTGTCTCACTTAGCAACAGAAATCTTGGGCTCAATTATGGTTGTAAGTCGGAGAGTACCTGTTCTTCGTTAACCAAGTGCAAATGTCATACAAGCCAGGCCTTGAGACTATGTGAAAACATTGGTTCTTTACACTTCTCCTGTTTCTTGTGACTTGGGAATTGAGGCAAGTTGAGCTTCTTGAGGTTTAGAAAATGCATAGTTGCATTTTGTAAAAATAAAAAAAAAGTTTGCATTAATATTTCATTCTCTAAGTAAGCCTAGCCATGCCTTCTCGTTTCTGGCCCTCTTGAGTTTCAAACATGAAATTTGGAGCAAAAGCTAAGACTGTCTTATCTACCCCACTTTCAATTCCCTGTTTTTCCTGGAAAGGACAAACTGAATTTATGTCGTCAGCCAGGAAGGCTGCAGTTTTTAAAAAAAAGGCAAGAAAGCAAAACGGATGGATTGCCCCTCTCACAATCAAACTGACAATCTAAGACAGAGAAAGGAAGAACGGCCTTAAATTCATTCTCTAACTATTCAGACTTGGTCAAGGGGAGACACAGGCCAGATCAAACTGCTCTTTCTTTCCGCTGTGGTGTGTGTACTTCAGTCACTTGTCACCATCCGATCCTCCCTTTTCCAATTTTCAGCAAATGACAGTATTTTAGGACAGTGTGAAACACATGCTGCTAATCTTAGCAATTTCAGGGTGGCTTGCAAGATTCAAGCAGCCTTAGCATCCATTCATTTGCAAATAGCAAGGAATCCTCTTAGCTCGGTTATTCTAGCAAAGAGACCTATATATAAATATAGAAAAATCAGGAACTGATGTACACCCCACGGCAGGCCAATTTTCTATTAGAAAAGATCTTTTACCCTCTTTTGACAGGCATCCTACTTGTTGCTAGAACAGACCCTGAAAGATTTCAGTCGACAGAATTTATGTCTCTCTGGGAAAAAGAGAAACTCCAATAGATTCCAATGTTGGAGTCTAGTTCCATTTCCATCACCTTTTTTTCCCCATTCCTCCTCACCTTTTCAGCTCACAACAACCTTACAAATTAGGACGGCCGAGGGATAAACCCAGGCCAAACTTGGAATCAGCATTTGTTTTACAACAGGCTGTTAATTTTCTCTGTCTTGTAAGGAATTAGGAGGTAACTAAGTGATTTTAACCTTGACTGTGGAAAACAGGACTAAAGAAGAAATAGTTGCTGGAACTGTTAGCCATCAGTGCACCCAAATATTACATTGCCCTATTAGATCATGTTTCCCAACCTTGGCAGCTTTAAGATGAATGGACTTCAACTCCCAGAATTCCCCAGCCAGTCTTGGGGAATTCGGGGAGTTGAAGTCCATCCAACTTAAAGCTGGCGAGGTTGGGAAACATTGTATTTAGGGTTATCAACAAAGAAAAATGAGTCTCCTCTTGATTCCAACCACTCTTCTGGCTATTGAGCTTCGCTCTTCCAGTTCCTCTCAATTTTGCTCTTGTACATCTTGCACACCTATCTGTGCATCTGCTGTAAGGCATAGTTTAACTGCCCCCCCCCAACAAAATGAGGCCTTGCTGGGGTACCTGAATGCACAAAATCCCAACACCCCTCGGTTATGAGAAGGTTAAAAATGGGAGGATAAATCTCTTTTTCCCAACCTAACCATATCAATATACATCTCCCAATGGGTTCACAAGAAAGCAGGTTCCCAGGTGCACTCACTGCACCTGGAAAGGGTTCTTCTTGGGGAGGGGAGAGCACCTGGTTTTGCAGACCTTGGTGAGGACAAGAAAAGGTTAAGGCTGTTGATGTTTCAGAGCCTCCATTTGCATGGGCAGTCTACCTTGCAGCAGGTAGCAACCTCTGCAAGGCTTGGTTCCCTTGGAAACCAAACACAAAAAGTGGTTTCCTCATCCAAACTTCCTCATCTGGGTTAGAAAGTCCGTTAGCCTGCCTGCTTGGTTTTTGTTTCTGAAGTTGTGAGATAAATAGGCAACTGTTTTGTCTCACCGAGAAGCACAAGGCCCCAGCTGACTTGTGGCCCACACAACAATTCAATGAGCAACTGGATGCTAGTTGAGCAAAACAGTTCCATGTCCCATGATCCAGGGACCATGCCAATTGCCAACCTACCTTCAGAAACACACCTTGTTTGCTGAACCAGGATCATCTCTGCTGGGGTTTCCAGGTGGACTAGAAACCTGCAGCAGAGATGGAGGCGCTGTTCTGTTGGATCAGTCAGGCTGAGGGACCCCTGGATTCGGATTTCTACGGGGGGGTTTCTTGGGGAGGAAACTTTCAAGCAAGGGCAACAGGGGGACAACAGCCCTTCCTACCCATTTCCCCTCCAGGTTCCCTGCTACAAGGTAGACTGCTCTTACAGATGTAGGCTCTCAAATGTCAACAGCCTACCCTTCCCTATGCCTTGGTTTTGCTCAGAGTTCTTTTGAAAGCCATCCAAACTGCTGCTGTAGTATGCAAACATTTGACATCACTGGCTGATGTTTGCCACTAAACACATCCATGCAATTGGTCAAACTCCCTTCCTTCCTTCCCCACCTTCGTTCCTCTCTCCCTCTCTCCCTTGATTTTTTCCTTCCTTCCTTCCTTCCTTCCTCCTTCCCTTCCCCTTCCTCCCCTTCCCTTCCCTTCCCTTCCCTTCTCACCCATTATTTTATAACTCTGACCTTTCTTGGAGGCCCGTCGTACAATTGAAAGCCCAACAAATGCACCAGCAAAAAAAAAAACCAGCTTAAAATTCAAGCTTAACCCAAACTGCCATTTGTACTTCACATCTGAGAGAGGGCTAAAAGTGGCCTGCTCTCCCCTCCCCTCCCCTCCCAGAAGGTCCCCCCTGTCCCACTGCACCCCCACCTGCAAGACACAAATGGGCTAAAATGTAGGACCTTACCTTCCACAGTTGCAATGACAGACCCTATCTTCTCCTCTCAGATGCGGTAAGATATAATTATGAAATCGGTCAAGAAGAGCATTCATGTCCATTAAACATGCTATTGCCTGAAAGAGGCCCAAAACATTTGATCAGGTCTGGGAAAAATTAAGGGGAA